>JAMZAV010012208.1:0-18267 GCA_024449915.1 Sweltsa coloradensis
CCAAAATTACCCATTAAAGGGCAAATTTTTAAAAATTTTTTTGGTAAAAGGGTAACCAGTTTTCCCTTTTTTTTTTTAACCTTAGAGGGGTTTTAAAAAAAAAGTTTAAAAAGGTTAAAAAAAAGTTGGGGGGGGTTATTTAGAGCCCCCCCAAAAAATCCTTGGTAAACCTACTTGTAAAAAGGTTGAATTAAGAAAACCCTTTTTAAAATTGAAACCAAAAAACCCCAAAGGGTTTTTTAAAATTTTGGAGTAAAAAAATTCCCCTTTTTAAAAGGGGGGAAAAAAAAAAAACCCAAAAAAAAAAAAACCCATAATTCCATTTAGAACAATTTTTGTTTTTGGAAAGTTTTTATGTTTTTTTGGGGTTCCAAAATGGGAAAAACAGTATTAATTTGGGTTCGGAAAAATTTGGTTTTTGGTTTTTAACGGGGGAAATTTCGGAAAAAGGGTTCAAAAAAAAATTTAAATTTGATTTTTCTTTCGTTAATTAAATAAAAAAATTATAAAAAGGGGGCGGAAAATTACGTCTAAAAATTTTTGCCCATTTATTTTGACCCTTTTTTCTTTAAAAAACGAAAATATTTGGGGTTTTTTTGGGGGGAAAAAAAAATTTTTGGGTTTTATTTTTTTTTTAAACAGGAAAAAAGGGGGGTTAAATTTTTTTTTGATTTTTTTTTTTTTAAAACGATTTTCAATGTGTTTTGAAGGTTGGGGTATTTTCAAGAAGGGAGTGGGACTTTAGAGATTAGAGTTAGGTTTTAAATTTTGGTTGAATTAAAAACATATGTTGCACATTTTTTTCATGAAATACCAAAAACACCTAGTACGACTTAAATTTCCACCCAGGGTTTTGAGATGTGAGTTGTGTGGCGATATGGGTTTAGCATTTTTAAAAAGAACATCATTGTTATTCGTGAATTAAAGCCAACACTTTAAGCAGCTGTGTTATAACATTTTAAACTACTTAGTTGCGTCGCGATTTCTCTTAACAGTTGCGTTGGTGGATGAGCGTTTTTGGCCAAATAGCCTATGTTATTGGCTTTGATACCGAATGTAGAATGATGTTTGAAAAATGTATTAAGTAGATGCCAAGTTAGTCAATTCTAATTTCTAATTCAATTCTAATTTTTAAATTTCAAAATAAATTAATTTAAATAGAAATATGCGTACCGGTACTGGATAGCATAGATTTATTCTTTAATAACGTAAGTGGGAAATTGATAACGGTGTTAAAAACCGTTTACCTGAAAGACAAAAAAAAAACAGAAAGCTGAGCGCCTAACTCGTCACCGCGCCAGTCTCAGCGACCTTTTTAAAAGTATCCGAATGTCAACCTTCATGTTCTTGAACGAAATTTGTACAAGTATGTCACATAAAAATCGCACTCTATTTTTTTGTGGTTTTACAGAACTGTCATCGCTTTCTAAATCTGATTCAAAATTTACAGACATTTTCGGAAAAAAAAATATGTAACGGTTAACCCACACACTTTCTTACTAAAATTAAAGTGATTTTCACGAAAACGTCACTTTAAAGGTTCTATTTTTTTTCCATTTACGGGTTTCTGTACAAAATCGAAAATAACTTAACATATACCAACCTCCTAGAACTTATTAATTACCATGTTCCCACTAAATCCCACAAAAAAACAAACTTACTTTTTAGGCATCCAGCAGTCGTTTAGACATTTATTGGATGAGCTTAGCGAGCGTAGCGAGCGAAGCGAAGATTCCATTTCCACTACACGGAAGAAAAAAATCCGGAATGTTTTTTTTTTTTTTTTTATGTATTCTTGTGTTTGTCCGCACGATTCCGGCTAAACCAATACTCCAATTGCGATGAAATTTTATGGAGGCCTTCGAAATCTCTGAACTTAGAACACCCATTTTTTTGAGCGCATTCAAAAATATTCTTATAAATCGCAATATTACGATTTTTTTCAATTTTAGAAAAATTTCTTCTACTTATAACAACCTATATGCTTTATCCGTTTATATGATTTTTTCACGGGGACCATAATTTATGAATTAAGATATTCGTGTGAAGTTGAGCGCAATCGAAAAATATTTCTCATGAAAATCGAAATTTTATTTTTTTTTTTTTTTTTTTAAACCATTCTTGACTTATAACACCTACATGCTTATCCGATTGTAATGATATTTTCAACAGAACCTTAATTTACGAATTAATATATTCGTTGTGAAATTTGAGCGCAATCAAATAATTATTTCTTATGAAAATCGCAATTTTATGATTTTTTTATTTTTTTAAATTACGTTTAACTAAACAAATTAAAAATTAAAGTTTATTTTTTATAAAATTTAAATTATTTTTAAAAAAATCTTCAACTTAGTAATGATTTTCACAGAACAACAGAAAACCGCATAACACAGGGCAGCTCAATACACCAATTACGCTCATCCAACAACGCGGCGGGACTTAAGCTTTTTCCTAGTAAACATCATGTATAAACCGCATTCAAACCTGTTCAACACAATCAGTAGTTGGATGAGCGTAGCGAGCGAGCGAAGATTCCTTTTCACTTCACTGGAGAAAAAATCCGGAAATGTTTTTTTTTTTTCCTTCTTTCTTTTTTTTCTCTGTATTTTTGTGTGTAATTGGCAGCACGATTCCGGCTAAACCAAGACTCCAATAGCAATGAAATTTTGTGGAGGCCTTCGAAATCTCTGAACTTAGAACTGCCACGTTTTAGCGCAATCGAAAAATTTTTTCCATGAAAACGAAATTTTTACGATTTTTTTCGATTTTTAGAAAATTTCTTCGACTTTTAACACCTACATGCTTTATCCTATTGTAATGATTTTTTCACGAACCTTAATTTTATAGATTAACAATTTTCGTGTGAAATTTAAGCGCAATTGAATAATTATTTCTTATAAAAATCGCAATTTTACGATTTTTTCCTTTTTTTAAATTACGATTTATCAAAAGAATTAAAATTTAAGATAATTTGTATAAAATTTAATTAAATTTTTAAAAAATCTTCAACTTTGTAATGATTGTTCCACAGAACAACAGAAAACCCGCATAACACATGCTGCCAATGCCCCAATTACGCTCACCCAAAAAACGTGGCGTGACTTAAGCGTTTTCCTAGTGATACACATATTGACATCCACAACACCCCCACCCACAACTACAAAACAATGATTAACCTTGCACTATCCAAAACACCTAAGTAATCACTAAGTTAACACAGATACATCAACTCACACACACAATCATTCACACTCACAGAAACACACTCACATAAGCTATGCGAGGCCTGGTACAAGTCTGTTTTGGTGTAGCTTTAGCTTTAATTTTAGTTATTGTATTACTATGTTTATTATATTGCAATAATTATATTGCACTTGTGGGACCTGAGTCCCGTGTCAATAAATACTTAATTCAAAATTTAAAAAAAAATTCACCATAATCTAGAACATAATACTTCATCACATGACCGTTTAAAAAATTATATCTTGTAACTGTGATTTACTTTTTTTTAATTTTGAATTTGTAAAATTTTGATTTTGGTGAATTTCTTAAATCGGCTTCAACATGCTTAATTTTGTTTACATAGATAATATAGCATTGTCTGCATAGTACCAATCTAAAATTGCATTTGGAAAATTATGTTTTGAAAATGTTGCACAAATATAAACTCAAAAAACCCCCAAAAACACTAAATTTTTTGGTAATCAGCATATGTTGATTAAAACACTAAACCACTTGCTCAAATTACATAAAAAAAACATAGGTGGTTTACAAAACAGGTTGTCGAGTTTCGTCAATGATATCCAATATTTTTGGACCAAAATCCTCTGGTCACGGGGCATAAAAATCCGTTCCCATGTTATTTTTTATTGGGTTTTTTTGTCGATGGGACCTAGCTGAAAATTTCCAGGTTTGGCAATTTTTTTCGGGTAAGAATGGACACAATAGTTTTTCTGTCACTTTTTAGGTTCATAACTAGTTACCCTAAATTACATTTTTTAGTGTAGGGGTGAATACCCATGTTTAAAATATATGTTTTTTGTGCACCATGCAATTTTGTTGTAACCAAAATTAAACAAAAAGCTTTTTCTAACACTAGTTGGAAATTTTAAATCTTGTACATGGTACTTCATTGTTTATAAGAATTGACAACCATAGAGACACATTTAATGGTATCTACTTAAAACATGTTCAAAAAATCATTCTAACATTCGGTATCAATGCCATTTACATAGGCTATATGGCTATTTTGGCCGGAAAACGCCTCATCCACCAACGCAACTGTTTAAAAGAAATCGCGACGCAACTAAGTAATAATATGGTATATACAGCTTCTCAAAGTGTTTGCATTAATTCATCAGAATAATACGAAATGATGTTCATTATTATAATGTACCCATATCTGCCCCACAAACTCACATCTCACAAGCCTTGGGAGTGGAAATTTAAGTCTTTTCTAAGGTGTTTAGTTGAGTATTCATGTAAAAATGTGCAAAATATGTTTTTAATTTAACACGGGTTCAACCCTAACTCTAATCTACTAAAGTCCCACTGCCTTCTTGAACAATATCAAACCTTCTAAAAACAACATTGTAAAAAATCGATTTAACAGCAATAAAATCGCAGAGATCAAAATCAAAACCATTCCTGAACCCCGTTATTCACCATAGTTTAAAAGATACAAAAACCGCAAACCCACTTAATTGATTCGTTTTTCAATTTAAAACATTACGATCGCAAATGATTAATTCGCAAAAGATTTTCCTAAGACGGTACAGGTCGTTACTTTGTAAAAATAAACACATGGGATCTGAAATTTTTGGTACTGACTGTACATTTTAACAAGAACACAAATTTTAACTAATGTTATTGATTTCAATTGAATTCGCAAAGAAAAAATGCAATTTGAAATTTTTCGTTTAGACCCATTTCCGAGAAGTTATAGCCAAAAGTATTTAAAAAACACAAAATCCAAATTTTGGCTCCAAGAACCCAAAAATAGAAAAAATATATACTCGCGATTTCTCATCTACTAGTGACCCTCTACAAACAATCAATCATAAAAAATCTGTCTCAACAAAATGCAAACGGAAAATTCGATTCTAAAATGGAAATAACGTCTTAATTTTTTCTTTAAACTTATGTGAAACTTGCATGTTACTAAGCAAAACTACTAGTAAAGATATTATTATTTATTTCTTTATCCAATGGATATTACAACTGTAAATTGAAAAATTATTGTAGCTGATTGCTGAACGTCACATAAAAAGTCGGTCTAGGGCCTAGAGCACATATAAATGTAATTAACATATAATATAATATCACTTCGATCATAATTAATGAGTAAAATAGAAGGTATTCAGGTAACATTATGTAAATATTATTATGATCTTAAGATATAGTTACATGACTGACTAAGCTTCAGCCAAAGCCTTATTCAATTGGTTTGGTCACACCCTTCGTTTGAGTCACTATCAAACTCTTTTCTGAGTCCTAGAAACGTCTAATTAAGTTATTACTTTTTTTTAAGTGTTCCTAGTGGATTAATTGTTTCGCAGCACAAAGCATGCTTTCACAGGGGAAAGAGGTTTAAGGTTATCGCAATAAACAATGACTGTCCTCTATATGAATGGAGAACAACGTTTGGGCGTTGCGAAGGATGTAACGATAGATTGACTTCTCCATTATCGAGGAGTGAATGCAACATTCTGTGAAGGGTAAAGGCGTAGTCTAGTCTGTCGCTCAAGGTCATCACAAGGGGTGGGTTTCAACCGAGAAACAAAACAATTAGCGAGATAGAAACAAGACCCACGTGTTAAGTGGAAACTTTTATAAGTGCTTTAAGTGATTAATTGTGTTAAGGGAATGTAGACATACTTAATTCGACTAGAATATGTAGGGTAGAAAAATACATAGACTCAATAACATAGACGTAGAAACATCTTTAAAATATATAATAATCAAATTATGTTTGATATTATGTTGATTTTGAATTTTATTTCTGTAACATAATATTTTTGTTTGAAATTCGAACAATTAGGGAGTAATAATGACATGAGAAAGACAACCAACATTGCCCAACATTGACGTACTAATTCAAAAACGAAACAAATTAAAACGAAAATTAAAAACTTATAACCATGGCCACTACTTACTTAAAAACAAATTTCGGGTGAACCTACATCATCCATCATCAGGTTGATGCCGACTCTGATGATGGGATAATGGGATAATGGGTGATGAAGGTTCATCCGAAAATTCGTTTGAAAGTAAATATAGTTGCCATGGTTATAAAGTTTTTAATTTACGTTTTAATATTTTTCCCGGCCAATTACCTATTTTTATAGAATAGGAAAGAAAATATTTTGTGTAATGGTTTTGGCGTATGAGAAAAACATTATTTTCACTAGTGGACCGTTGCGGCTTGACAAAAGATTATAGTTACTCACAGCCTTAATTGATAAGTATTACTTTGAAATATGACAAATATACATAAAAATATATTGTAATTGATTTGCCAATTGCCACCATTGAGTTTTAGTGTGGTAAGAGATCGCAAGTCAGTACCTGACTGCCTACCGCGTCATACCCTCAAACATAGGCCTCGCCTACACTAGTCGCTTAGAACATTGTAGAACTTTGTTCAGTTAACGACTTGTCGATCGATAGTAACAACTGAGTGAAGATAAACAGTCATGCACAGCGCGGTATAGCCTTTCATTTTTGCCTGTCAGTGAAGTAAATGGTAACCATGGGGTACCATTGGGGGTATCTAATAAGTTGTCAAAACTTTGTCACATATTTTTTTTTACAGAGTTATAGCTATAGATCGACAAGTTGTCGTTATGAGTATGTCATAGACCCCAATTAATAACTTTTAAGTTATGCACAGACATATCAGCTCACTGGCATCTAGCTTTCACGCTAAATTTTAAAAAAAATAACTTGGGAAACCTGTTTTAGGATGCAATGTATAGTGGACCTTCTTCACTTGTTTATAACTAGGTATGTTGCGGATAGGACATTTGAAGGGATGTCCGAGGGCTGTTTGATAGAACTCAATTCCTTCCATCCGCATTAACGATTGAGGAAAATCCTCGAAGAAAATCTTCAGTCAGGATTGGAGGTCGTGATGGGTTTCGAACTCCGGGAGCTCCCGAATCAGTCATCCCTCGCAGTCTTCATTCTAGGATTCTGCAGTACGTGCAGACCATAGATACTAGTATAACCCCCCCCCCCCGTAGATGTGACACTCTCTATGGGCGAAATAAAGAACTCTTTGGAGGCCATGTTGAATCAGTGCAACGTCTAGCGGCTGGCCTGAGAACTAATTGAGGATAGGCGGTATATGCAGTGACCTACTATTTCTACTTTCGTAAATGCAGTCACCTACTATTTCTACTAAATATTCCTTGGAATAAAATGTCGCTACAAAAATAGAACACATGTTTTGGTAACATATTTTATCACAAATAGTATACACACACAAAATTAAAATAATTACATAATCACCGAATCACGTAGAAATGACAAAACGCCTGCTTGTTGATTTGTAGTGGGGAGGTCTTCCTTCATCTTGAGCTTTGAAAATGAAGCAAAATGCACTGCAAAAACCATGCAGTCTTTTTAACATCTGATTGAAGAATCACGAGTCGTTTTTTTCTGGGGTGCTCTCGAGTATAATTGCGAAGTTTATTGTGAATCTTCTGCCAGCAATCTTTGACGATCTTGCTTCTTTTCTTGCTTAATTGCTACGATCGGCAGAGGTGTTGTGGGTATAGGCTATCATATGTTTGGGGGCAGACGAGACAGAGAAGAAACAACCCCTGGTGTTGGGTCTCTTCCCCACATTATAACTCAATGGTTCCATAGAAACATAACACCCCATTGAACTCGACCACGCTCTAACTCTGACGTGATGCCCCAGCTAATGAGCCACGCCCACTTATTGTTAATTAAATGGCTTCTTGTGTTTGCAGAGTTGTCCGGTGTTTCATACAACGTGACGTCACCGGACGTGAAAACGACGGACCCCGTAACTGTGGGTGCCCCGGGGGGCGGCCGCGCGGGCGGGGGGTTGAAGATCTACCCGTGGCACATCATTCAGGCGCTGAGAGGGGGACAGAACCATGTCCTAGCAGAGGATCAGCAACATTCGGTTGAGGTGAGAGGAAAAAACACCTGTTGAGTCGATTTTGTTTGTTTTACACATCTTATGATTAGTGGTGAGCGGTTACCCAAAATTTCGGGTCGGGTCTGGTATTTGGAGCTGACCCGACAATCAATAAATTCGATTTATTTGCGGGGATGGTGGAGGTGCCGGTCCAGGATTTACAAACTTAATTGGTGGAGGTGCCGGTCCAGAAATAATTGTTTAATTTATAGCCTACATACAAAATGTCAGATAATGAAAATCCAGACAATTTAAATTTGGCCTACCCGAACAATCAATATACGGTACTCAAATTGTTTGCGGAGAAGGTAGAGGGGCCGGTCCAGAGTTTACAAAACTTAATTGGTGGAGGTGCCGGTTTTTGGTTTATTTGGATTAAGGACGCGTCAACCGTTAGGTCATAAAGCACCACTCTAACCTAGGGGGGGTGGGGGGGGGAAGAAGAGGGGCCCATGCTGGTCAGAACCAGCCACGGTAAAGGGGAGGAAGGGAGGTCTCTCACGTCGCGGTCGTCATTGTCTTTGTCATTGTTCGTGGTGTCAGTCATTGTCTTTGTCATCGTCGCCGAGGGGTCGTCAAGGGAAGGAAGCAAGGTCCCCGGCGACGATTGCCAGAGCTCGCCTCTAGATTCGGGGAGTAATATACTACTCTTCTTACTAGCTGATGTTTGCAAGGTGGACTTTTTCTCTTGAATCACCTTTTACGATTAGCAGAGCCATGCTCTGGGCTAATTCTACCCCGGGCCCAGACAGGGGGAGGTGCCGGTCCAGAAATTGTTTTATTTTAGCCCTACATACAAAATGTCAGTTTATGAAAATCCACACAATGTAAATTTGGGGCCTACCCGACAGTCAATAACACGGTACTCTATTTGTTTTGGGGGATGGTGGAGGTGCCGGGCCAGGATTTACAAACTTAATGGTGGAGGTTGCCGGTCCAGAAAATGTTTTATTGGATGAGCGAAGTGAAGACTTCAATTTCACTACCCCCCAAACAATTAAGCTCGGGTTTGTTTTTGTTTGGTTGCTTGTTTGTTTGTTTGTTTGTTTGTTTTTTTTTTTTGTCTGTTTGTTCGCTCTCTACTGGAAAAACGGCATATGCGATCTTGATGAAAATTTGAAGGGACCTTCGAAATCTCTGAACTTAGAGGTGTATTGTTTTTGGGTACACTCGAAGAAATATTTCCCATGAATATCTTATTTATTATTTATTATTTATTTATTTATTTATTAACGTCTTTCCTATTCAGTTATAAAAACTGATTTACAAAGGAGGAAAACTAAATAAGTCTAATTACATAGATGCAGAAACAACAATAAACTACATTTCGTAAATATTTGAAATAGCAGCATTACAACAACAACAATGTTTTTAACACAAGAATTTTGGTAACAAATAAATGATATATATGCTTTTAATGAATGAATCGAATAAAAAAAAGGGGTGGAGAATGAAAAGAAAAGGGGGGAAAAAAAAAAGAAAAAGGAAAGAAAGAAAAGAAAAAAAAGAAGGGGAATGAAAAGAAAAGAAAGAAGAAAAAGAAAGAAAAAGAAAAAGAAAAGAAAAGGAAAAAAAAGAAAGGAAAAAGAAAAGAAAAGAAAAAAAAAAAAAAGAAAAAAAGAAAAAGAAAAACATTAAAAAAGAAAAACGAAAAGAAAAAAACTGATTTATTAGACGATCCCACTCAAACGAATAAGGGGTTTTGCCAAAAATCAGGAACAGCAAATCAGGGAGTAAATCAAACTTTCGCGGAAGAAACCCCCGAACGCGAAAATCTTTTTCCCTTGGGTTCAATCTTCATTTTTGTGTTAAAATCTTGATCATATATATAATTATATCAGATGTATAATTATTTAAAATTGTTCATGTAAAAACTGATCACAGCAATGATACAGGACACCTAACTCAAGTTGCAAGCTCATCAGTGGGCGGCAAACCAGACAATCTAGGCAGAAAAATATAATTGAAAACACATTGTTTATATCATAATCAAAGCAATTATGAACAAACAAAGATAAAAGCAAAATCATTAATAAGAATTTATGAAGGTAAATTAACATTACACAACACACAGAAAAAAAAACCCTACAAATAAATAGTAAAAAATCAATTTTTTGCTCTTTGATTCATATCATTGCTTCAATTTTACTTTTAAATTGTAAAATTCCTAGATTAGTAAACTGGCTTCTAATATCATAAGAAATTGAATTCCAATAGGATACGCCTCTGTACATAAATGGCTTTCAAATGCTTCAGAATTAATCTAGGAACTTCCAATGAGTTTATGAAAGTGGGAATTTTCTATCACGATCAACAATTTTAAAAATATTGTGTAGAATACCTAAAAAACATATCTTTCAATATTTTGTATGTTTTTCCCAGCCCCACATATTTCATCCTTCCTCAAATCGTGAAATAATCAGACTGCAAATTTTGGGCTTAAGGGAAAGAATCCAGATGGTCAATTCTCTTCTGGAGTACAACATACTCAGTAAAAGGGTCTTACATGCCCAAACCACTAAGCAATAATCAATAACAGAGTGAATAAAAGAATCTACAAGTAACCTCAACATTCTCTCGGTTACAAACCTCTTCATTCTACTTAAAATTCCAATTGCTGATGATACTTTATTACACACATATGCATAATGTTTCTTAAAATTTAAATTACAATCTAAGAAAACTCCAAGATTTTTAAATTCATACACTCTAGAATTAACTAACATTAAAATTTTAACGTCAAATGAATATCATTCATGCTTCTATCATTACCCTTTATGAAAAATCATAAAATTTTTTCGCTTATATTGATATCAAGTTCCTGAGTTTTAAAACCAATCATCCATCCCTTTAGAACTTCTTGAAAGACATCTTACGATCTCTTTGACATCCATACCTTCTAAATAAAAGCCCAAGTCATCAGCATATAAGAGAAATGATGCTTCTCATTATAGTGATATATTCATCATTTAAAGAATTAATAACAGAGGTCCTAAAAATGACCCTTTGGGGGTACTCCACAAAATATATTAAATACTTTTGAACTATATTTTGCAAGATTTATAAACATTTTTCTATTTAAAAAATAATCCGCCAAAATTGATAAACAAATAAAGACACTTTATACCTGGTTTTTAAAATTTTAAATTAAAAGAGGTAAAAAAGGTACTGAATCAAAGGCTTTCCTAAGATCAACAAAGACAGTCCAACCTTACCATTACGTTTATCAACCTTTATAGATAAAATCTGTAAATGCTAGAAGGGCACTTTGCGTTGACCTACCTTTTCCTGAAACCATGCTGGTTTGCATTTAAAAACCTTGAGATGCATCCACTTCATGTAATAACCTCTTGTGTTAAAATATTTCAATAATTTTCCTACCAATTGGAAGAGTTGATATAGGTCTATAAGAATTCCTATCACTCTTTTTCCCTTTTACCCTTATAAATAGGCGTTCCCCTTGCCAATTTCAGCTGTTTTGGGAAATAACCTACAAGAAAGAAATGGGAAATTAGATACGCTAATAATCCGACTATTGATGCGCATTTCTTAAATACTATGCATGGAATCTCTTGAATGTTGCGGAGCTTCTAATTTTAAGGCGTTTAATGCTGAAAGACTTCTTCATTAGTTACATTTGTATGCGGGAGATTCTCTGCTTCTCTTCTATTTAAATCTTAAAACTTCCCAATTTTCCCACTGGAAAAATCTACATCGTTCACAACAAAACTTTTTGTAACAAACAGCAAATATCTGGATTAGACGTGTAGGATCCCCCATTCTCTGCAATGAGGCTTGTACACTCTTTTTCTCTTTTTTACCTGTCAACTTTTTAAAAAACTGACCATAAAGATTTTGAAGAAATTTTCATTATCAAAATAAAGACTTTAAAATTGCTCACGCCTTTAGAAAAACGAATCTGATTATTTACCCTTTTTTCTAACTTTCTTGTTTCCTCCCACGTTGATTGCCTTCTAAAAATCTGAATTCTTTGG
Source organism: Sweltsa coloradensis (assembly GCA_024449915.1). Classification (NCBI taxonomy): domain Eukaryota; kingdom Metazoa; phylum Arthropoda; class Insecta; order Plecoptera; family Chloroperlidae; genus Sweltsa; species Sweltsa coloradensis. Next base: position 12,172 of record JAMZAV010012208.1, read on the forward strand.
TAAGTGGTCTCTCCTAGCATGGATTTCCTAATCTCTGCTGTTAACCATGGGGCTGGCTTACCTTTAACTCTTAATTTCAGGGGGTGTGCATGCTCATTTAGGGTTCTACGACTACTTTAACAAAAACATTTCTAATTTATCATCTGCACTTACCGCCATACCAATTGGGCAATGGGACCACTTAAAATATCTTCATCTCTTTCTTCCAATCAACATTTTTATAATTTCTAGTATTTACAAATTTAGGGAAAAAATTTTGCTTATTAAGATTACGAACACAATAAATTAATTCATGATCACTTAATCCTACACTTATAATACCTGACTGAATAATATTTTCATTGTGATTTGCATAAACATGATCAATTAAAGTAGCTGACCTATTATTAACCCCAGTAACAGACTTTATCAATTGTACCAATCCATGTGACCTAGTGGAACTTTGAAATTATTTACTGGGAATGTCTTCTTACTCAAATCAATGTTGAAATCACCTAGAAAAAAAATTCATTAGCTTCCAATTTTTAAATTTTTTACTAAACTATCAAAAAATCTGAAAATTCTTCTAACTTTACGTGTGGAGCTTTATAAACTGCTGTAAAAAATCATTGGCTTACATTCGGAAACCAGGGAAATTTAACTGACGCAATTCAACATCTATTGGAAATTTAACCTTTACACTCAACTACACTTGACATGAATTTCAGCAATATAAATAAACTAACCCTCCTCCTACCCTTTCACGATCAAATCTTAGCATTTTATAATTGTCAATAGAAATAAAAACGTCTAGAAAGATTGATTAGATATGTTTCACAGCAAGCAAATATATCAAAATTATACGTGTCAAGAATAACTCTCAACTGATCTATATACTTATCCGACTTACGTTTTATTTAGATGTCCAAGCTTCATTCCTTTTGGCAATAAAGCTAAACCTTTAGCAACATCATTATTTATACTTTGAGGGTCTTATCGACATCATGATTAAAAAGATTGTCATGTAAATTTTATGTACACTTAGAGTGGGAAAATAAACAATTCATACAATACCATCTCGTCGAAACTCTTCTTGTTCGATTTTTCAGTTCATAGACATCTTTAAAAGCCACATTGAAGGCACTTGTGCTATTATAACTGTTTATACACTTATTACATTCCCATCGTCCAAGTATTGAATCGAATGCCTCGAGGCTTATATTTATACATACCCGATGGCCAATATCTTCACATACCCTGCACTTTAGGCGTTTAGTTTATAGTTCTTTTTCAAATTTCAACGGGACAACGTTTAACCACTGTTTTGCCATTTTGAATGAAAGAAATTGTAATGTTATAATCGAAAGAATAAAATTCAAATTTTCCCCAGGCCTGATTCTGCTGTCAGAAAAGTAAACAATAATATTTTGAAGTTTGTTAATATAAACAAGCGAACGTTCCAATTTTTTTTTTGACAGAAAATCAAAAAATCAAATCCTTTTTAAAATATTTACTTCATAAAACAACTTATGATACTAATTTGGCTTCACAATGATACTTCAAAATAAGGGAACGATTTAATGTCAACGAACTCAAAAATACTAAATAAATATGATTATTAAATGAGTATTAAACCTAAAGCTTTTCGTCAAGGTACACACTGATGAAGACGTTAACACACTTTACTTTAACGATTTTTTTCGATTTTTAGTGCGATATTTTTGTGAATTTGGGCCGATTCTGACCAAACGGGGGGTGCTACAAAAGTTCATATTTTACATGTACATTAAGGTAATGGTTAGTATTGCTTTATGAAAGAAAAAAACTGAAAAGTTTAGCCAGAATCCATAGAATAAAGGTTTTAATATGAGTTTTTTTAGGTTTTAATAAAAAATTAAAAAAGTATCAATATAGAAATTGGCAAAATTTCCTACAATGTATTCAAAAAGCAATTGCAAAGAAAAGTGGTCCTACGCAAAATAAAAAAATTACAAAAAAGCTCATCCATCAACGCGGCGGGACTAAAACGTTTTCCCAGTATATATAGCCTACATACAAAAAAAAAAAACTCATCCATTTAACGCGGGGGAAATAAAGCGTTTTCCTGTATATATAGCCTACATACAAAGGTAATTTAATGAAAATCCAGACAATTTAAATTTTGAGCCTACCCGACAGTCAATACCGGTACTTTATTTGTTTTCGGGGATGGTGGAGGTGCCGGTCCAGAAATTGTTTTATTTATAGCCTACATACAAAATGTCAGATAATGAAAATCCAGACAATTTAAATTTTGAGCCTACCCGACAGTCAATACACGGTACTTTATTTGTTTTCGGGGATGGTGGAGGTGCCGGTCCAGGATTTACAAACTTAATTGGTGGAGGTGCTGGTCCAGAAATTGTTTTATTTATAGCCTACATACAAAATGTAATTTAATGAAAATCCAGACAATTTAAATTTGGGGCTACCCAACAGTCAATATACGGTACTCGATTTGTTTTCGGGGATGGTGGAGGTGCCGGTCCAGAATTTGTTTGATTTATTGCCTACATACAAAATGACTTGTATTGAAAATCCAGACAATTAAAATTATTTGGGTGAAAATTATAAATAAAACTCATTGCTCGTTTATATAATAATGCATTATTATTATTGTTATAACGTCCGGCATTTAAACCCGAAAACCCGAAGCAAACGACAAATCATCCGGGAAACACAATATAACATATGAACATATTGATGTTGCTTAGTGTAACGGATTCAGCTTGAGATTGTTACGCAATTATTATTCTTTATTCGGTATGAGCTTGGTTTGAATGAATTTCCATGAAAATTATGGTCTAGCTGTAGTGTATATAAGTACAAAATGAGTAATAATTTTTTTTTTACGTGATGAAACGAGTACGAGAGGATTCGAAATAGGGTGTGAATATACTTTAGACTATTGTATCGCCATCAGACCAATAATATGAAGTAGAAGAAACATGGCTGAATAGTGGCTGAATGAAAGAGGATCTATAATATAAAAGCAACATTTTATTTATTTATTTTTTGGGCGTGCATAACCTCACTATCAGCCATTATAGTTCAATATTTCATAGTGTAGCTGCACCCCAAGTGGAACATTCAGTAAAGCGACGATGCTTTTTAGTTGTTTGTAAACGCCATTAGTGTTTACCTCCGTATAAGGAAAATTGATTTATGAAAAAACAGTTAGTGCGTGAATAATGTTTCGTCTGCCGGTTAAAATCTTTCAAGGATCCAACCTTGAACCTTCATCCAAAAGTAATTGACTCTAGGGGAGATACAAGAGTCTTAATCTACAAATTGACTAAGAAGTAAGAATACAAAAACAAATTGGATTCAAAAAGTCAAGTATATTTTGGGGAGGTGCCAGGTTAATAGAAATATCCCTTTTAACCACAATTACCTCGCTCTCTGACCCCAAGGGTCAAGATAAAACGTATGTTTTCTTGTTGAATGTCAATCGGTGGTCATATTCGGTTTTCATACTGCAATAAGGAGAGACAGACAGAAAAGTTATGCATAGGAGATTGTCATGGGAGTGAAGTTACTAGAATCATCCAACGTCAGTGATCTCTTCATGTTTTACCGACACCACACTTTCATATAATTATAATATGCTGATGGTTAGCAAAAAAAAATATAATAATTTCTCCGTATTTAATCGTTAAAAGTGATTACACAACTAGGCATGTACAGCTCTTCGCTAAATTGGTCTAAGGTCATAACGTCCCTGGCCTGTTGTTTGTGTCACGGGCTGTGAGCATGTTGTGCCTGCCTTAGGGACATATTCTTGCGTGCTTAGCAAGGATTACAATGAAGCATACACTGATCTGTAGCGATGCACATATATCATATGTTTTATGTCACAGGGCTGCCGTAAGATAATACGAAATCTTTTAATCAGTTGTAATGTATCATTGTCTAAAATTTAGGCCATTGAATCGGAAATTTTATTGAATCCTGTGACGAAGGCTCTAAACTGGAGTGGAAAAATGCTGATAATATTAAATACATCCTATTTTTAATGATAAAAGCCTTGCCTTTTCATAAGTTACTTTAAATTTTGATATCAAAATATTCGAATTTTACTTGTAACAAATGCTTCTCAAATAACAAACAAAAAGTTTTGTTCCTTTTATTATAAAAAGGGACCACGTGAGAAATTATGGCGCTTCAAACCGGTATTATATAAATAGTGCGACATGAAACCCTCTGGTAGAAATATATTTTGGTTTAGAAAAAATAACTTCCACAAACACTTTTCCCGAAAATTAATTTAAAACCAAACTACGCCGTTATGTGGGTTAGGATTTTTCTTACTACTAGTTTTAAAAATTTAAAAGCCACAGTGCTAATTTTAGGGCCGGAATAAAGAACACATATAGGTTCATATCATGTAGCATCGTAATTTTAGAATTAAAAATGTAATTCCCCCCAATTATTACATCATGTAAGTCAAGAGAGGAAGATAAAGGTTGAAACCCTATCAGCAATGAGATAGTGAAAACACTTGGGCGAGAGAGCTTTGTGTATCGATGCCATATGGAAGTGAGTAAAAAGTGTATCGTGCGAGCGATTTCCGACGACTATTACAAGGGGAGGCGAGTCGGGAATGGGAAGTATTATGCCCGCGGCACGACGCTTCTAGCATGGGTCATTATCATTAGGCGGACGAATAGCAAGAGTCGGATGCTATTCAGAATTTAAATTAACGATACAAGAAAAGAGAGTTCAAGGTTGCTGATTCAATTCTCTTTGAGGTTTATTTTTTATCTTATCAAAAAAACCAAATGAACTTGAAATGGAAATTTCTTTTATTGTATTCTATTAAACCTAAAGCCCTATATGGAACTAAACAACATATAAATTAAAACTACAAATTCATAAATTACATAATGGTAGAGTTAATATTGTTGATGCAAACGAATTTGATAAATGAAGGTCTAATTATTTTAGTGGATCCTGACCCTCGCTTTCAACGTAAACAAAATTTTTAACTAGTTTAAAAACCCAATACAATGCCCGGGGCTAAAAATAGGTATTAATTTTCAATTATGAATTATGTTTTTTAAAATCTGAGGGCTTATTTGTTTGTAATTTTCCCGGGGAAAAAAGTACCCAGGATGCAATGAAACCCCGGGTGTCTGCCCGATAAAATTGGGTTAGGAAAAATGTAAAGGGGTGTTCGAGGTCTGTTCAAAAAAGGCCTAAAAAACCCCATTAAAATTAAGATTACCGACAGTGTTGGCGAAAGGCTAAGCCGACTTGGTCCCCCGGGTTTAAATCCCCGTCAGACCCGGCAATCCGACTGAGGTTTTATCCGAGGTTTTCCTCAGTCGTAAATGCGAAGCAAGGGTTTAGCCTTAAAATAGCCCCGGACATCCCTTTACAATTGTTTATCCGAAATATACTAGTTTTGAGCACATCGGTTAAATCTGATTGTTTAAAAGTGTTATACCCTACAGCGGGACCAACAAAAATGGCTTTATTTTTTAACGATTAAGTCATGTTTCGGTCCCAACGGGGTTCTCACGGTATCTCCCTGATTTTTATGTGTGACTGGGGGTCTAGGGCGTATGCAAAATTTGTTTTTTGGGGGAGGGGGGGGGGGGGATGGGGGGGGTTGTAAAAAATTTTTAGAACCAGCCCACGAAACTATCCCTTCGTTAAAAGTAGCACCCTGGTTTCGATTGGGGGGGGGGGGGGGGGGGGGGGGGGGGAGGGCGTCCCCAGCTAGTCGGGTCTGGGGCGCCAACCCGAAAAAAATTTGATTTTTAAATGCATTTAAGTATTTTAAGAGGTTTTGCCAAAATTTATCAAAAAAGGAAGATACACATTCTGTCAGTTTACAAGATTTTGCCATAAATAGGGCCTACATAATTAATATAAAAACGACAAAGTAAAATAGTGCTAATGCGTATTATTATAACCCCTTCTTCTGATTTCGGGGGGGGGGGGCACCCTTATCCCCCAACATGCTACGCCCCTGCTGGTGGTAACTTTTAAAAATGGCTAAAATCCCAAAAAAGGCGTTTTTTTGTTTTGGGGTTTTTTAAAAACCCCCCCAAAAAAGCCCTAAATTTTTTT
>JAMZAV010012210.1:0-19348 GCA_024449915.1 Sweltsa coloradensis
CCAATAGGCCTACTATGGTAAACATAGCCTAAACGAAATACGTGAAAATATTGCAAGGTCTACTCAATCTACGAGCGGAATTTGGGGGTACCTTGACGTGTTACATTCGACTGACCTTGCATGGGCACGGCATTTCACGGCCAGGCGAATAACAAACAAAAAATATATTATCAAAATCTAAAACATTGTCGTTAAAATAATTTCTAAACATTGGAAGTCTATTTTTCAGTTTATCATTTCTTGTAGGTTTAAATCGCAATGGATCTTGCTGATTTTGTTAGCAGTTCTCAGTAAACTCGTTTAAAATTTCAGCGCAATCTGTTCAGCGATTCGGCTGATTTTCAACGTACACACACCGTCACACGCACACACACACGCACGCACGCACGCAGATAAACAACAAGCGCCGTTTGAGTTGAATGGAGATCACTCCGTTCGCTGCGCTCACTCGTTAAAAAAAAAAAAAACACAATTTCAAATTGAAGTCTTCGCTTCGCTCATCCAAAAATGAGAATCGCACAAGGGTGGTTGCAAATCAAAGATAGAATTTTACTAAATACCCTATCATTCATTCATAAAATCTATAAAGGTCTAATGCCAAAATACTTATGTGATAAACTAACCTATGAAAGAAATATACACACTTATCAAACAAGGACAGCAAATAATTTAAATATTGAAAGAATAAGTAAAGAGATTGAGGAAAATTCTATCTTTGTAAGTGGCTTTAAAATGTTTAATCGAATCCCTGAAAACATACGTAATGAGGGAAACCCCAAACGTTTTAGGGTGTAGTGCAATAAACTAATCAAAAGTAAGAGTTTAATGGCAAAATCTGACGAAAGAAGTTCCTTTTGGGATAAATATATAGATCAATAAACCAAGATTGAAATTATTGGATGAGCGAAGCGAAGACTTCATTTTCACCGACCCCCCAAAAAATTAAGCTCGGGTGTTTTTTTTTTTCTGTCTGTTTGTTCGCTCTCTACCGGACAAACGGCATAATATGCGATCTTGATGAAAATTGGAGGGGACCTTCGAAATCTCTGATCTTAGACTTGCCACGTTTTTGGGTACAATCAAAGAAATATTTCTCATGAATATCGTATACTTTTACGGGTTTTTTTTCGATTTTTTGTGCGATATTTTCGTGCCATTTGGGCAAATTCTGACCAAACTTGTGGGGCTACAACGTTCATATTAAACATGGACATTTAGTTTATGGTGATGTAGTACATTTTGAAAGAAAAAAATAAAAAGTTAGCCAGAATCTATAGAAATAAAGCTTTTAATATAATTTTATTTTTATTTTTTGTGCCATATTTTCGTGCCATTTGGGCCTATTGTGACCAAACGGGTGGGGCTACAACGTTCATATTATACATGGACATGAAGGTTATGGTGATGTAGTACCTTTTGAAAGAAAAAGTTGACAAAATTAGCCAGAATCCATAGAAATAAAGCTTTTAATATAAGTTTTTTACGATAAATAATACCAATTGACAAGTAACAATAGAAACTTGACAAAAATCACCTACAATGCGTACGCAGCAAAACAAAGCACTTGCAAAAGTTAAGATATCCCACGCAAACTAAAAACTTAAAAAAGCTCATCCATCAACGCGGCGGGACTTTAGCGTTTTCCTAGTAAGGTAAGTTGAAGCAAAGATCTTTGGTTGAAGTAATAAGGCCACCATAAGGAATTTTATTTGATACTAGGAAAACGCTTAAGTCCGCCGCGTTGTTGGATGAGCGTAATTGGTGCATTGAGCTGCCATGTGTTATGCGAATTTTCTGTTGTTCTGTGGCAAAATCATTACTAAGTTGAATTTTTTTAAATTAAATTAAATTAAATTAAAACTTAACTAAATTTTTTTAAATTAATCATAATTGTTAAAAAAATCGAAAAATTGCGATTTTAATTGGATGAGCGTAGCGAGCGTAGCGAGCGAAGCGAAGATTCCATTTCACTACACTGGAGAAAAAAATCCGGAATGTTTTTTTTTTTTTTTTTTTCTTTTTGTATTTTTGTCTGTTTGTCCACACGATTCCGGCTAAACCGATACTCCGATTACGATGAAATTTTATGGAGGCCTTCGAAATCTCTGAACTTAGAACTGCCACGTTTTTGAGCACAATCGGAAAATTTTTTCTCATGAAAATCGCAATTTTACGATTTTTTTCAATTTTTAAAAAATTTCTTCGACTTATAACACCTACATGCTTTATCCGATTTTTATGATTTTTACACAGAACCTTTATTTTATGAATAAGATATTTTTGTAAATTTGAGCGCAATTGAAAAAATATTTATCAAAAAAATCGAAATTTTACAGGTTTTTTCTTTTTTAAAACAATTCTTTGACTTATAACACCTACATGCTTTATCCGATTGTAATGATTTTTTCGCAGAACCTTTATTTTATGAATTAATATATTAGTGTAAAATTTGAGCGCAATCTAGAAATTATTTCTTATAAAAATCGCAATTTTACGATTTTTTTTTAACAATTACGATTAATTTAAAAAAAATTAAAAAATTAAGTTAATTTTTAATTTAATTTAATTTAATTTGAAAAAAATTTCAACTTAGTAATGATTTTGCCACAGCACAACAGAAAATTCACATAACGCATGGCAGCTCAATGCACCAATTACGCTCATCCAACAACGCGGCGGGACTTAAGCGTTTTCCTAGTAAGAAATAATTTCTCGATTGCGCTCAAATTTGACACTAATATATTAATTCATAAAATTAAGGTTCTTCGAAAAAATCATTACAGTCGGATAAAGCATGTAGTTGTTATAAGTCAAAGAATTGTGTAAAAAAATTAAAAACCTGTAAAATTTCGATTTTTATCATAAATATTATTTCAATTGCGCTCAAATGTCACAAGAATATCTTAATTCATGAAATAAAGGTTCTGTACAAAAATCATTAAAATCGGATACAGCATGTCGGTGTTATTAGTCTGGAATTTTTTTTAAAATCGAAAAAATCGTAAAATTGTGATTTTCATGAGAAAAAATTTTCCGATTGCGCTCAAAAACTTGGCAGTTCTAAGTTCAGAGATTTCAAAGGCATCCATAAAATTTCATCGCAATCGGAGTATCGGTTTAGCCGGAATCGTGTGGACAAACAGACAAAAATACAAAAGAAAAAGAAAAAAAGAAAAAAAAACATTCCGGATTTTTTTCTCCAGTGTAGTAGAATGGAATCTTCGCTTCGCTCGCTACGCTCATCCAAAAATTTAAGTGGGAAGAGGTAGAGGCTCAAAATTTTCAGGAAATAATATTCAAGGCATTGGTTGTACAATAAACTAAACAACATATTTTAGTAAGTAGGATATTGCCTCAAACTAATTAAAATATATAATTGTGTAAAGTGGCCTTATTAAAAGCACGTGTTGATAATAAAGCCATTTTATATTTTATATGTTAATAATGATATAAAATCCATTTCCAACATATTTGTAGCTTTGTTATTATTGCCTATGGTATTTGACATATTTTTTTTACTTTGGGCATGTTGTCAGTGCCATCATATACTCAACAGGAAGTAAATTTAGGGATTCATGAATAGTTTTTAAAAAATTTAAGAATAATTTTATTAGGACTATTTTTCTGACTACTCTGACAACAACGGGCATAAAATTAAGCCTAGGGTTTACTCCAACAATGAGCTTTCAAGTAAATCGACAGTAATGTTGATCTTCATTGTGAGGTTATGTCAGTGGCCTTTTTACCAAAACAGCACGTTTGTGATAATCCTAGTCACAATTCAATTAAAAATGTATTTAATCGAAAAAAATTCTTCTATCATATACTTGAATAACTAACCTTCAATATAAAGTATATATTTAATATCTATCACTATTCATGTCCGTAAAAAGATTTTTTTCTTACCTTCCGTTTCTTATAAAACACCGCCTGAGAAACGCGGATGACAAACAAACAGCTGTCAAAACTGTTCTATCGGCCGTAATTGCATTTAGTTTTCACCGTTGTGGTCAGATGGAGTAGCTATACACTCTAGAAGTGGAATCGTCAAAAAATATTCACTAGCAACGAAGATACAGGCGAGTGGCCTTATAAGTCGGGTGTCCTTATTACTCCGACCTACCTTATGTAACAAAGCATTTCAGTGGGTAAACATAGTAGTGGATATTGTATATCACCGAAGATATAGGCCCAATATGTATATTTATTTATTTACAACAGTAATTAGGCCTACTACGTGTACCATGCCTGTTAACATTTGTCTCAACATTGTTTATTAAAGTGTCGTAATGCATACTATATTGCGTTATTTATGTTTTTGACTAACTTAAGTAAATTAAATATTCTTGTATCTATTTTAACAGATTGTATTCAGATAACATAGTGCTTTAGGCTACTAGTTTGGGTAGGCCTAATTCATGTTTTATTGTTTTTGAACATTTCAATCAGAATGTATAATTGAAATTGTGACGAAAACATATCTTACAGCAGTGTTGTTAGTTCAATACTGATCTTGATTATCTTTATTATATCCTCTTCTTGATTGTATGTTATCCTATGTACTGAAAATAGCCAAGTGCTAAATAAAGATAATACTACTACTACTGCTACTTGACTGATTATCAATGTTCAAACTAAGGCACCTAGTCACAAATCAACTCACGGTCAACATGAGAGGAATTCCAAAAAATGACCCGAAAGTAATATCAAATCATCTCAACTAGTTCTTGTATATAAACAGCCGACCTCGGACCCATCTTGAAGAATCCGATATCATCAAATCAATTACTGAATAACAAACCATAAGTAGGCCTAGACAAAATTTCTGGATCTGTGCTTTCAAAAGTGGCAGCATCATCTCTCACACACAAGCATTTATCAAAAATTCCTCCTTTTGCACTGCGAACTTCCCCTCCAATCTCAAAACTGGCCAAAGTTATACCCCTCAACAAGCAAAAAACCGAGATCCTAACACTTATTCCAAAAAATAATGTACAACCGTCTGTCATCCTTCCTCTCTAAACAAAATATTCTCGAAGCAATCAACATGGTTTACATATATTATTTATATAAATATAAATATAAATATTTTATAAAAAAACATAAAAAATAAATATATATATTTATTATTTATGTTCCTACTATAAAACCAAGGTTAAACATAATATATATTATACATACTACATAAAAAAGAATTGTAATTATTGTATTTCAATGCATTTATTTAAAATAAAATAATGTCCAGTGAAGGTGCTTAATGCGGAATTTTAACCCGAGTTTGTAGCTGTATTTTTTGCCTGCGCCCTAACTTATTAGCTGTACCCGTAGAATGAAATTTATTTACTTTCACAAAACAAGACCATTAGTTTAAAGGGGCTAAAAACCCCAAAAATTATTTTTTACCACGTGATCTGTAGCACAATACTACACTTAAATGACCGTTTAAAAATTATATCTTGTCACTGTGATTTACCACGAATTTTTAAAAATTTTCGATCCAGAAATTGGCGAAAATTGGTGTTTTGGAAAATTTCCTAAATCGGCTTTAACTTGCATCTTTTTTGGTCCACATAGATACTAGAGCATAGTACCAATCTAAAATGCCCCTTTATAACATCGTGTTTTGAAACTGTGCGCAAATATACCCTCAAACACGCAAAAATATGCATTCCAAAATCACACCCCATCTTGGTAATCAGCATATTTTGACCGAACTACTTGCCCAAATTACAAAACAAAATGTAGAGAATTTACAGAAAAGGCTGTCGAGTACGTCAATAATAACTAATATTTTTTTGGATCAAAATCCTCCATGGTCACGGGGCATAAAGATCGTCCCCATGTTATTTCTTATGGGAGATTTTTGCCGATGGGACCTAGCTCGAAAAATGTCATGTTTGACAATTTTTTGGGAGGTCATGGTGGCCCCAATAATTTTTCTGTTAATTTCTAAATTCATTACTAGTTAGCCTGAATAAAATATATTTTTTGAGTTTAGCGGTTAAATACCCCTTCAAAGTTAACCGGAATGCGGACCTAATAATATTAGCGATCTCTCGTTATTTTACCTCTACCTCTTAGTTGCGGTCGAGAGTTGCATCGTGTCCTCGATTGAAGGTATTCCCCCTCCCCCCCCCCTCCCTCCACGCAATGATAGATGAATATCTCGGGTCTGGGGGGTGGGGGTGGGGGGTGAATTCCCCGGATACCCGGCGAGGTCTCGCTGATCCACGCTAGAACCAAACGTCGAAGTGGAAGGGGTGGGGGTGGGGGTGGGGGTGGGGTGGGGGATTTCAATTTAGTCGTGCAAGATGGAAATATCACCCAATGATGGAGGGATTTGATCTTCTTTATAGCCCCCTAGTTCTTACATGCTCGTCTTAAGTCTGGAAAGATAAAGGATGCGAACCGAGATTATTTTTATTACTGGATGAATAAGCATGAGTACGCCCTGAGGGTAATATCGTCCCACAGACAGAAGCCTCTGACTCGAGAGGTCGCAGGTTTGAACCTAGCCGCCGGCAATCCTGACTGGAAGTTCTTTCTCCGGCTCTTAAGTCTAAATACCGATGAAATGAGTTGAAATAACTCTGCTCGAATTAAGAACATAATTTTTTCGATTTTTCAATTCGATAAGAGACCGATATTTGTATATTTGGGATTTTCTGTATTTTTCCGTTGAGATTATTTCCAAAAATGATACATCATTTATATATTATGTTTAAGTTTCAATAGACAGTATATTTAATCAATTTTTCTTATAAATCTTTACTAGAAGCCACAGGAAGTCTGGAACTAAAACGTAATATAAAAGTTTTCGGATAAAGTTTTTTGTCTAAAGTTGATAATCGAGAATATACCTTAAATAAATAAATAAATAATAATAAATCATTAAAATGATGTTTCAACACAACACTGGGATTTGATTAAAGATAATAATACAACTACGAACAATATTTCGATGTCTTGTCAGTCGTCGTGCGTAAGTAATTGACTAACTGTACATCGTTTTGATGTGTACAACTAGAAATGATTGATGGTTGTGCACACCTTGTAAATTATTTTGTAATAATGTTTGTTATAACTAATAATGCAAAACAGCATCTCAAAATTATTTTCTCTTAGGGCTTAAACATAGCCGACTATTGGAATAAGTATTTCTATTTCAGTATTTGCATTATCTACAAAATACGCGTTCCGATTATAGTTATAACTTTGCTGAGTAATAGAAATAATAGCGTAAACTAACATAAGTTGGGAATGAAATTAAGAATCCAAATTTTAAGAAAAATAAAACAAAATATGAAATTATGAAATCTCCCAGATTCATCAAAATCATGGAATTTTTATTCATAGTTAATAAACTGCTTTCAAAAACCAAGTTTTCATAATCAAGGCTTCAAAAAAATTTAAAAACTAAGAACCAAAACTCTAACCCCCTTGCCCCTCGGTACGAGGGTGCTAGGTCTGTCTCTCTTTGTGTTTCCTGCCGAGTGGGTGATAATCTTACCTCCCTCAAGAGGTGTAGAGTGTCCCGTTAAGTACCCGCCTGAGAGCCTATACAGCTGTTTCCCCCAGACCACTCCGCTCAATCTCGGTGCACTCTTCAATCATGTTGATTGTATTGATTTTGTGGACACATTTTTGCACTAAGTAAAGGCACGCTTTAAATTGCTGTTCAAAATTACTGGTGAACAGTTTGTCTTTCAGGCACAAAACAATTCAACTTTTTTGAACAACAATTTAATTTTCAACATTTAAACTCTCGTGACATAAATAAATAACATATTTTATTGCTTCAGATTAATAATACGTACTGAAAATTGTTACTACAGTTTGAATAATAATGGCGCCTAATTTTTTCGCATCACAGCAGTATCATAAGGTTTGTTCTTTTGTCCACCTCAAATTGTGGTAATTACACCTAGGTGTAAAATACAGAATCAGAAATTGGATTAAAAGGTGTAATATTTCACGGATGGACAAAAGAACGATTTTGTTGTAATTTGACAGCAAATTCCGAGGTTAAGTTACCAGCTGTGATTCAATTCAAACACTTTTAGAAGATATCTCACTCAATAACACAGCTTTGTGCATTTTCTACAATTCTATTCCATATTATCTTTTTATTACTAGTTTTATCGCCTATTTATTAAGAAATCGCACATTAAAACGGGGTTACTTTTGAAATTGGCGCGAATTGCCATACCTACACCCATTTACACCTCCTCAAGAGGCAGGTGCACAAAGTATAAAAGTTGTAATCTGGTTGTAATTACGCCCTGAACAAAAGAACACGTCTTTGGAAGATATACTGTAATTACACCTGGACAAAAGAACGTTTATTTCTTTAAAAGGTGTAAAAAGTGCAAAAAGGTGTAAAAATTGGTGGACAAAATGAACAGACCTATAGTAACAAGCGTTTCCTTAGCTTATAATAACCTAACGATTGACGCGTCCTTAATCCTTAGCTTATATACTCGCTTTCCATGTAAAGTGGATACAACTTTAAATGACCTTTTGACACTTCTCGGCGGCCATTTTGCATGTGGACCACACAAAAATAATTGGAAGGTTAATTAAAAGCCTTCTTTTTATCTAATAAACGACATATAAATGATGCTTAACAATCTCCAAGGCAATATTAGTATTTTAAAAGTAATTTTATTAGGCTATTCACATTCATTTGAATTAAAACCAATAAAAACATTTAAAACATCAAAATCGATTTAACAGTTGGCAACATTGTTAAAATATAAAGAACCAATGAGAGCATGCTTCAATACCATTATTGCAACAACATAAAAACAACTAGACAGACTTACATCTAGAAAGTTTTTCACTCAGCTGTCACTGGATGGACCTAGGCCTAAGAGTTCCTGCTTCAGGTAGGCCCTTCATCCTAGAAATCTTCTCAACTCTTTCGACATTACTTGATCCTTATGAAGTAGTTAAGGTGTAGGCATCTAAAATATCACTTTAATTTGAACAACAACGTCAATAATATGACCTAATAATTCAGCTGTCAAAGTACTTCCAGTGCTCCAAAATCAGGCGGCCATTGCATGATAGCATTTTTAGTTTTTCTGCATTGGTTGTGCTGAGTTGATCAAGTTACCATTTGAAGGTCGTTCAAACCTGGCTGAGGTTGAGTCTACTACCATCTTCCCTACAAACTGACAGACACTGCTTTTAAAAAAAAAGCTTTGCTCTGTGTCTGCAAATACCGTAATATTACGGTATTTTTGGTGTCTGTATGATTCACATGGCGGTGCATTCGGCCAACTTAAGCAGGCAGTATGTTCGTGTAAAATTTTTAATGAACTTTTATCTAATCTCGCTGAAATATGGAGGAAAAGATAAAGCGAGACGTTGCCGTGAGGACAATGCAACTCCAAAGTCACTCCAAGAAGGAGCAACAAATGTCTCCACTAGCCAGCATCCAGTCGCTCCCGGAAGAGATGCTGCTTCACATCTTCAAGTACCTGACTGTTGGAGAACTCTGCAATACTGTGGCTAAGGTCTGTAAACAGTGGGAGCGTATACACTGGGATCCCCAGTTATATCACCTGGACACCTGCCTAGTGTTCTAAACAGGAGGGAATACTCTAACGTTATCTTTAGTTGTCTGAACGATGCACCATACTTAGCGTCTCCTTATTTCGATGAGGAATACATAAGGAAAACCATCAAGAATTGTTTAGAGATTCACAACGAAGAATACCTTAATTATACAAGCGTCAATAAGGTTGACAAACAGTTTTTTAAAGAAGTCGTCATAATGCTCGCTCATTTGACAAAAGTGCATTTAAATTATAAGCCTAGAATATCGTTATCACATCTCTTGACTTTCTTCAATCAAGTTCAGCAGCTAAGGTTGCTTAACGATGAATGTTTTTTTCTCGGCCTAAATAATGAAGAGTTTGTAGCATTGTGACCAACTATGCGGGACTCTGCGACTTTTGTATGTGACAGGTATAAATTGGACTCGAGAAGGTGCCATAGCCCTCAACCAGTGTACCCATCTAGAGGAGTTGTCCTTGTCACTTCCAAACTATTCGAACGAAGCCATTCGTGAATGTCTCCTCGCGATCTCCAACATGTCAAGTCTACGCCGTCTCAGGTTTCAGTTCTGTAAGAATATTCACAAGAGTTCTTGGATTTCCATGTTTTCCAACAATTCTTTAAAATAACTTACTTCACTTCAACTTGAAGTCGCCAATACCGATGACAGCGTTGCTGTGGCCATAGTTGCCAACTTGAAGAACCTAACCGAGTTGTACCTCGGGCATTTGCATTATCATAACTTGGTTATCCGAATCGGGTTGGCAGCCATCATAAAGGGATGTAACAAGCTGACAAAACTTGAGGTTCAATCTGAGGCGCGGGCCATTGTGCCGACCATCATGTTGATACCGGAGTATTTACCGGGACTGAAGGTACTTACTCTGATAAACCCTCAAATAATGGGAACCGATTGGCAGACTTCACTCAAAGTAAAGATGCCGGGACTTGAAATTCGGAAAATTATTAAAATATATTAATATCCCTTTACACCGTAGGCACAAATTGACTCTGGCCTAACTGTTGGCTCGCCCTTAAACCAATGAGACCAAAATTTTAAAACCATACATCTACGGCCTTTGAACCTCTATCAAGTTGTACTTCGTTAAGTTCTATATTACAACATTTATTTTAGATGGTTTAGTATTACTAAATACGGTTTTTTCATCAATAAGAGTGTTCTACCGTTAAAGCATTGAGAATTGAACCTTGTTTAATGTTAAATATTGAATGTATCAATTTAAAACTTCTCTGTCATTACTTTGCATATGACTTGTGCTTGGGCTTTTAGAGTAAAAGGATTTAATAGCGTTTGTCTATAAAACGTCGTCGATAAAAGCAAGGTTCGCATCTCATAAAATGTTAAAAACAACTCGGTAGTGGCTCAATTATCTGTCAAACGATTGAACTTTTCTGTTTCACCTTCGTATTCGAAGTTTGACTGGTAATACCTCGCCAGTTGACGGAACTGGGACGCCTGAATAACGCCGAATGGAATAACGCCGAATACGGAACTGAGCGAATTGAGTGAGGTGAGTGAATTTTTGTTTGAAATACGACGCAAATAAAAATGTTCAACAGTAAAACGGGAAGATGTTAATAAGTTATCAATTAACCTCAATTAACGTCGTGCCATTCATCTGTTTTTTGTTTCTTACACGTAGTACATCTGACGTTTTGATATAGGAGATATCAAAATTGCTTTATATTTCATTATTATTACGTACACCGTTCTAGAATTGATGAAATGAAATTAAATATATTAACTTATTTTTTATAATTGTGTTGTATTGTATTGTATTGTATTGTATTGTATTGTATTGTATTGTATTGTATTGTATTGTATTGTATTGTATTGTATTGTATTGTATTGTATTGTATTGTATTGTATTGTTTTATTAGTCCTTGGATTACATGGATATTGGAAATACAAGACATTGAATATAAAATAAGCATGCATGTCTTCCCAATGGTAACATAGACGTCGTCATTCTTAAGACTAAAATTACTTGTAGATTGTAGTTAGTGAATAATATGGACCCCTACTGAACAGTTTAAGGTTATGGTCCAACACATGGATGTCCTTGTGGCTACGAGTGTAGTGGTCGTGGATGTCAGAGTTTGTATGAAGAGGTTCTGGTTTGATTTAACAAAAATGGCAGCTTGCTGTATGAGAATAGAGGGAAGAGTCAGGAGCTTCATCTTGGTGAATAGAGGTTTGCATGATGCGCGCCAATTGATTCCTTTCAGGCAACGAATTGCACGCTTTTGCAAGATGAAGATGCGCTGTAGATGTGGTGATGTGCCCCAGAATATTATGCCATAAGTGAGATGCGAATATACATAGGCATAGTACACTTGAATGATTAGGTCTGACGACACTAAGTTTCACAGGGTGCGTAACATGAAGGTAGCTCTAGCGATTGACATTGCTACTTTGTTTATTTGGCCAGACCAATCAAGAGTTGCATCAATGACAAGACCTAGAAAGTTGGCACTCTGTGCTTGAGCAAGGCTCTTCCCGTTCATGCGAATAAGTGGACTGTAATTTAGGTGTTTCTGGTAGGTGTGAAAGTGAATGAAGGTGTTTTTTTGCTGGTTGATCTTAAGTTTGTTTTCCTGCGAGAACATGGCAATTTTCTGGGTTGCTTGGTTGCCAGCTTCCGATAATTGATTGGATGTCTGTACTGACAGGGCTTGAGTCGAGTCATCTGCGAAGACCACTCGAAGATTTTCTACCGGGGCGATGTCGATGTGCTGGTCTAGGTCGTTGGTGTAGACGAGATACATGAACGGACCCAGAATTGTTCCTTGTGGGACCCCCACTAACATAGGTAGTGTTGACGATTTTGCCTTATTGTTAAATTTTAGTCTTAGTTCAACATATTGTGTCCTGTTGGTGATGAAGGATTCGATCCACGACAGTGCTACACCTGCGATGCACATTCTTCTAAGTTTAGCGAAGAGAATGTTGTGGTCAACACTGTCGAATGCCTTGGACATGTCGTAAAATAGGCCTAGCGATAAGTTATGCGCACCTAGGGTGTTGTATACCTGGTTCAGGAACTGGAAGATCGCGGTCGAGGTTGATTGACCTTTTTGAAATCCATGTTGGGAACCTGCTATCAGGTAGTGCTTTGTTGTAAATTTTACTAGTCGATTAGCATTGCCGACTCGAAAATTTTTGAGAAGGTAGGTGTTTTTAACCATTACCCTTTTAGGGTTCATGTTTTTCATGCATTTAAAACGCCAATCGAGGAATATTACAAAATAAAAAATATTAACAGAATTACTAAAGTCATGTGATTTTATTTGATAGGTAAAATGTATGAATTTAATTGGAAACTGATTTTAATTATTTTTATTTTTTTATTTATTTAACGTCTATCATATTCAGTTATAAAAACTGATTTACAAAGGAGGACAACTAAATAAATGTAATTACATAGATGCAGAAACAACAATAAACTACATTTTCGTAAATATTTGAAATAGTAGCATTACAACAACAATGCATTTAAACACAACAATTTTGGTAACAAATAAAAAAATATATTATATGCATTTAATGAATGAATCAAATATAAAAAAAAGGGTGTAGAATGAAAAGAAAAGAAAAGAAAGGGAAAAAAAACAAAAGGAAAAAAGAAAGAAGAAAAAAAAACATTAAAAAAGAAAAACGAAAAGAAAAAAACTGATTTATTAGACGATCCCACTCAAACGAATATGAGGTTTGCCAAAAATCAGGAACAGCAAATCAGGGAGTATAATAAAAAACTTTCGCGGAAGAAACCACCGAACGCGAAATCTTTATTCTTGTGATCAATCTTCATTTTTGTGTTCAAATCTTGATAACATTTTAGTCCAAAAAATCTTGACTCATATATAAATTATATCAGATATATAATTTGTATTTTTTTAAATTCTATCCTATTATTTTTATTTGTAATTTACAAGAAATTATCATATCAACTTAATTTATTTTGCATTTGTTCATCGTCGAAACAAATAATAAACAAGATAATAAATAGTCAGTAAGATAAAGCTGAATTTGGTGGAGGCGCCGGGTCCAAGAAACAAATTTACTTCAAACTCTCATTTCGTGTCTGATAAATAACTAAAATTATGCAGTTCACATTACATTTTCATAACTAAGGCCATACTTCATTTGAATATTTAATTCAATTCGGTTCTTAATATCATTTTAGTTTTGAACATTGAAATCTTCAACGAAATCTGAAAGTTTTTCAATACTGAAAATAGCTTTTGTTCTTTTGTTATTTATTAATTTTCATTCATCGATTTTCCCGTTCGTCCTAATAATATATCTTACTTAAATCAATGAGCATCAAAGTAGGTTTAATTTCCTAAAATTATGCAATTATGGATTTTTGAAGTATCACCGATTGCCCTGACTTTATAATGTGAGAATAATCCGGTCTTTAAGAATATCTCATACGAATATACTTGTGTGTTGACAACACTCCTCTCTTAGGGTGACTCACACATGCTTTAAGGTGAGGATGGTTTGGAGAGAGTGTCCAAGGCTTAATTAATAGGATCCTAGCATCCGTCATTGAAAGTGTATTAATTATTGCGGTCCAGGTCCAAAGAATGAAACTTTAAGGGACGAGGGTTTCAACTCCTTGAAAAGGCTTGCAATATTAAAAATTGCTTTGATGAAGATTATTTCACATATATAAGGAATCACACACTATCTGGTTTGATCGTCTCATAATTCACTACCTGTCGAGAATAGTAAAATTATGTTTACAGATACGTAAAGCATCAATGGGTTTTATATTTGCTTATATTTGATTTGATGAGCGAATTTTGTTTTGTTTTGTACGCTTTCGCAAATACAAGTATCTTCGTTCTCATTATTTCTTACGAAAGAATTTAATAATAATTCCAACAGTTCTGCTCTTTAAAAAACAAGGTTTTTTATGGCAGGAATCGTTTTTGTAAGCCAAGAGGAAATTTTAACAATTTTACCATAGTATCCCAATGAAATGACTTTATTAGTTTTTTTAAAAGCATTTTTTCTGAAGTTGGTATTTAGAAATTATTTAATAACTTATTAAATGGACATTTGAATTTAAATTAAACAAGCGACACGTATATATGTTTAAACAATTTACTTTTACCATATATTTGACGGCATTCCAATTAATACGTTTGTTAAGTTATTGGTCCTTATGATAAATTTTAAAAAGTAAATACGATTATTTAAATTACACACACACAATATATATATATATATAACACACAATATATATATATATATATAAATATATATTTTGCGAAACATACCTGGGTGTAGATCACTTACATAAAACAAGATAAATTTACCTTTTTAGTTTCTATTTAAGGGGTATATGTATATGGAGAGGAGAATTGTTCAGAAAAGTACAAAAGCTGACGTTTGTAGGGCTTAATCGCAACATTCCACGATGTATTGCGTATGTCTTTTATACATTAGAGTCTTATAACGTGCATACATATTTCTATGCTAAATGTATAACATGCTCAAATTATGTACCTATGTAGCTATATGTTTGTATGTAGCTATGTAGCTAACCTAGTATTGTAAAATATGTGTTTTGCAATTTAGTCACTTTTTATTATTTATTTAGTGTGCTTATGTTTGTCGTAACACCTGAGAAACTGGTGTGGCTGAAGTATCCTTTGTCCCCCCCCCCCCCCCCCCCCACATTCCTTGATACAGGACGTACGAAGCAAATTTCTCCCGGAAGTATCGAATACCTATCAACACCTCACACCTCTAAGATCATAGTTTGTTGTCCCCTCCCCTCCCTATCCCCCCCCCCCGATCAATCAAGTTACAAGTGGACAGATTCCAGCCGAACAGTGCTAGACTTATCCAGAATAACCTCCTACATAAGACGGTTCAATGGTTCGTACAAGTTTCCTTGAGTTCAAGGACAAAACAGAATCAAAATGTGCATAGATAATATATGTATATGTATGTATATGTAAAAAAAACTATGTAATACTATGAAACTAATTTTACTTTTTGTTAAATGTAATTTGTATTTATATAAATTAATTAAATTTTGTTATTCTGTGTCTTTAAGGCAACCTTAATGTAAAGGCAGAGCTTTGTTTAAAAAAAAATAAAGTTGTACTACAACAATTCATCCTTCAGATTGAGTATGTTTTGTCCTTGAATTCAAGAAAACTTGAACGAACCATTGAACCGTTTACGGCTCCAAAGTCAACAATTACACATTTAAATAGTAATTTTAATTTTTTTATAAAAATTAGTAAGCGTCTTCATTATTACTGTCTCATGATTTTAATAAATATATACAAAATAAATAAATTCGTATTTAGAGTCTTTCTACTCAGAAACAGAACTGATCTTCAACGATGTACATTAAATTTAAAGCAGACCAAACAAACCTTGTAGGCGCCAACACCATCGACGAGCGAACAATGACCAACTAGAGACCGGCATATTTAACTAGGAAACACCGATCAATCAAGCTGGACACGATTCCACCCGCGCACTCGGAACAACCTAAGAATTTATAATGTGTCTCGTTGCTAGGACGGCTCCAGTGAGTCCAGTCACCGTTGTCACATTACTTAGTGTTCGCGCCAGAGCCCACTCTGGAATAACGTAGAAGTTTCGTTTTCCTCGCCTCCCCCCCCCCTACCCACCAGTTTATCTTTGCCGTAGACAGGTCATTGCTCATAGCGTGCAGACCTTCGTATGGCTGCCTGTTAGGCACCGTCATACTTTTCACTCGCCTCGAGTGTAGTTACTCTTCGTGGACCCTTACGATGGTATTCCTCAATTTGTTTAAATGTCGACGCTATTTATAAGTAATATCACTGTTAGCACACAATTTTTAATTGGCAATTTATAAAAACACTATCGTTACGGTTTCTAACTTTTTCTTTTGTATTTTAATACAAAGGAGATACTATAAAATACGACATTTTCTTGCAATGGCAGTCGTTATGGTTTAGGGATCCGCATGTTGATTTGGTTAGCTCCAAGTTGGAGCTGTGATCTGATAAGTCCAGTTAGATAACCCCCGTAGTTGATCAGAATTGCCATCACGAGCCACATAATAGGGGTGTCTGGTAGATCTGGCCCATTTATCTTTCTTTCAGTGAAGGAAATGGCGGATTATGGTTTAAGGCGAGCCCACGGTATATGTTCATGAAATAAGAGGATCATAAAAGTCAAAATCACTTTCTTCGCGATGGCTTGACCCATAATGTGCGTGTGGGGGGGGGGGGGGGGATATTTCGAGAACAGAATTTAACGAATCTTTTCGTTTGGAGCAAAATCATTCTTGTGGAACCATTTCTGGTCAAAGAATGAAATATATGCTACCTCACATTTCATAAACTCTATTCTTTGTGTTTATGCACTGCTAATCAATATAATTTTGTACACTCTTTCTCCCGTTTCATCAAATCATCATCCCCAACACAAACATACAATACTACACTGTGAGTATTAGGTGTATCCTCTCTTCCTTATTGCCTGAACCTCGTTGGTTAAAATTCCTATTATTGTTGTTTTATAGCAGGTGTACGTAACCCATTTATGATAAATTATTTTCTATAAATCAGAGCACAATATCAAATGGGAATAATAATTAAACAACTCGATATTATGAAAATAGTTCTGTTTAATTACAATTTAAAAAAATTGAAAATGGTATTGATGTGCTGCATTTTGTTTCTTGATTAAACTTATAACAATGATCTGCAATGTACATTGAAGTGGACAGTTATGGACAGTTTAGGACTATGGGGCAGATTATATTTCTATTATATTATATTCAGTAATTGACATCTTGACGAAACTTGTATTTGTATAAAGTACACATCAATTGGTGAATACATTATTTAATCTTATCTGGCAATCTGTCATTCATATTAATTTTACAAGGCCACCAACTGAAGAGCAAACAATACAAGTGTAATGTATGATTAAGGTTACAATTAAGATTGAATAGACACATAAGTCAGTTGGCACATAGATATTCGCTCGGCCATGATGAAGCCGACGTATATGCAACTTTACATAGTTGCCAATAAAGCATACATGGACAGCCCTACAATCGTAAATTTTTAGTATTTTATTTTTATCAGCCAGTATCAATCCACAAATGTGGTAAATTTTTAAATTAAAGAAAGATCCAAAAACCTGAAAATCAATTTAAGTTTTAATTTTTTTTAAATGATTTCTTGCGAAGTGTTACTGTACAGAGCCAACTATAATATTACCGTTTCCCAAAAACATTAAACATCTGTATGGTTTCAGTCGACCGAGCAACCAGATATTTGCTTAAAACGCATGTCCTATATCCTCTTAATTAAATTCTTTATACCAAAATGCATTTTAAATATTTTTTTTATCTAAAAAGGTCTTAATAGTTATACAAAAGAACACGATACCATACGAAGTACAAATTAAACACATTGTTATATATATAAAAAAAAAATGTATTTAGAGTCTACCCACTCAGTTATATAACTGATTTTCAGTGGGGGACAGTAAACCAAAGCGACTAAGCCTATCCTGTAGGCCCCGACGGAATCGACGAGTAAGCGTTAACCAACCGAAGATCGATATTTTTAATAGGAAATATAGCAATCAGTAGTATGGACAGTGTGAACACCCGCAAATCAACGCCAGAATCAACAAGGCCGATTCAGAACAACTCTGATAAAAAAAACTTTAAAAAAAAATATATATGATTTTAAAACACTGCAAATTTAAATGTTTTGTGTCAAGATCGGGATGTATGATGACTAATTAGTTACACGTACGTTGAATCCGGTTAATAAACAATGTGTTAGCATTTTAAGTCTGCTTTTAAACAAGTTCAAAATGTAATTGCATGGTTGTGAATATTATTTTCAAATGAAAACCAAGTAAACTCTTCGAGTACGTGAGTAAAAGAGAAACTTTAGTGGTGCTGAACTCCTCCACGGACTGTACAAACTGTCATCAAGCTGAACACGAGGAGTGGATCTATAGAGCAATCAGTTCGTCGAGCTCAAGAGCAGGAGCCAGAGACAAAAAGTGCTAATTAACGATAAAACTACGCCGGGGATGTACGGTGTATTCTGCAGGCTAGGATACAGAATAACTTAGTTCTCTAGGATACATAAGTGATATACAAGGTGTAAAGAAAGAGATTTCGTAGGTTCCCAGTAAATTTCTTCAATGTCGTAGTAGGTAGCAGATGTACGCAAAACTGCGAACTAACTGTTAGTTATTGTGTCACCACATTACAACGACACAAATGTCCCACACGTGTAATTCACCATAATTAACAAAATAATAATATAAAACAACACACAATACAATACAATACAATATAAAATTAACAACATAAAATAATAATTTTTGTAGGAAGCCTGCCCATGGTGCAATTCATGCCCCTAACTAAATATGTTGCGGAAAGGACAATTGTGAAGGAATGCCCGAGGGTTGTTTTAGAGGATTAAATCACTTGCATTCGCATTTACGACTGAGGAAAACCTCGGAAAAATCTTCAGGCAGGATTGCCGATCTCGACGGGGTTTGAATCCGGGACCTCCCGAATCAGAGTCGCGCGTTTAACGCTAGACCCAACTCGAGATGACTTTAACAGTGTGTAAACGTGGCTGTTTGTGTAAGGTGTTTTATGTGTGTGTGAGTGTGAAAAGTGTAAATTTAACTTGTATGCGTACATGCATAAAATACTAAAGATAGCGATTAGTGAAATTGATTGTAGGTATTGAATAT
>JAMZAV010012211.1:0-19077 GCA_024449915.1 Sweltsa coloradensis
TGGTATTCCTTAGTTAGGTCAAAGAGCGTTTGAAGCTTACGGAATTCTCGTGTTTACGTACATCGAGACTGGCAATTTATTTTCAAGTTTAGTTTTGAGTGCTTTCTCGGCCATAGTTAAAAGTGACAGGACAACTTATGTAGGACACAAAATACAAAACAAAAGCGATAGCCCTGGCGCTAGATCGCCTATCAAAAAAGAGTGGAATAGAATCAAGACAAAAAATTAACAAACCTAAATCAAAACGCTAGACTAACGAACCTGATCGGCCTACGGAGGACCAGAACTATGTCTATGCAGGAGACATAATACGAAAGTAAAAATTGTAAAATAAATTGTCGCCGGAGGTTGGCGTTAGGAGCAGTAGAGTTTAGGAATGAATGTTGTTGTTTAGGAAGCCGCACTCACCTTAAAGTCACTTGTTGGTCAAGGCACAGCACAGCTCGGCTTGGTTGGTTCCGTTGTCTTGATTATTCCACTAATAATAATTTTTAACTTATAAACACACGATGTGGTCTACACACCACTGTAGCTCGGCAGTGAATGGGGCGCCTGCCTAGGGCGAATGACGCGATCATGAACCAAGTCACATGATATTAATGACGTAGTTGTCGGACTGGTTTTGTACTGCAGTTTATATTTGCAGTGCGGCGTAAGGATATGGAAGGGAGGGAAAATAGATTCAAAATTCTAATCCTAAACATGCAGTGACGCTGAAATCAACAAACAACAGACGAAACGTCAAACTTCAATTTTATTTCAATCATATTAGCCCTGGGCCCTAGTCTTTTAAAACGATTTACTTTTGAATTATTATTGTACTATCAAGTGTTGCGCAGGCGTCACTGACATTTTCGTGCAAATAATTTGATATATGCCTTATTCAAGCCTAACGGACGTAAGTGTAGCCTAGGCCCAAGGCCACAATACAGTTTTCAGACGTAAGTACGCCTTTGGCACTAAAATCGAAATCTTGAACAATACATATTGTCGGCCTAGCTCCTAAGCTTAGGTCTACTCCATCAGAAATATCCTCATTAATAAAGAGAGTTTGCTTTATGCCAAAACATTCGCCAACATTCGATCGTATTTAATATTTTGACGTTTCCGCCATTTGTCGTCATCGACTGTTAACTACTAGTAGAAAAGTGACGTACTTTTATTGAAGTAGTTCCATCAATCGTCACACAGAGTCGCGGGGGAACGTTAGATTCCCAACGCCAAAAACCGACTTTTTATTTAACCCAGGGCGGTATAGGGAGTTGGAGGACCTCCCCAACGGGAAACTTCTTTATCGACTCTGCTAACACCCTGAGCGCTAGCGTGCCTATTAGAAGCCATCATGAAGTGGAAAAAACATTTCACTGCCACATAGGTACGTACTTCAGTTAATCAACTAATCTGCCAATTTAGGTTGCTGTGGAGTTGTGGTTTGTTGTTGAGCGGATGGGCGAGCAACGCCGTCTGTATGTAAATATCCCACAAATTTACGTACTTTTAGACGGCTGTTTTTCCCTTTCATGATGGCTTCTAATTGGCACCTGATCCACCGCCACACTGAGAGTCTAGCATATTAATTGAATGTCATTGCCAAATTGATATCCGCTGGATAGAAGACGAGATAGTAAGGGTGCATCTGACATCCCTCGACAAATCCACGAGAGTATACTCGCAAAACGTAATATAGCCTATCCACTCGCAACGAGGTGGCGTGGGTAAACCGGGGTCTGGGGCAAAGCCCCAGCCGCCAGAGCCAAATTCGCCAAAATTTTTGGGTTGTGTTGTATGTGGTGGCCGTGGCCTAAAACGCGATTTGAGGCGACATCTAATCTGAAAAGAACGATTAACAGAAAGCTAATATTGCATAACCAACTCCTTACGTCAAGTCATAGGAGTTCGATCCTCGGTCAATGTGAAGTAGGGGCTAGGCCTAGGCTAGGACCGCGGCACAATGCGAGTTCAAATAGGCCTAGGCCTACCACCTGCTAGATTTACGTCTTATGTTTTCATTAGGACGGGCAAAGAGAAAAAGAAGGCAAGAAATAATAAATTGAAAAGTAGGCTGCTAATGTGTAGAAATTATTTTAACGGACAATGGTTTTGTTCGCTCTGGTGAAGTGGACTGATGGTTCAATCGCTATATTAGTGAAATAGCTCGCTTATAACATAACTGAATAATACCTTACATTAAATAATATTAATAACACTGATTTACGTAATTAAATAATATTATCTGTATTGTATATTGGTGACTACTTTCTTCTGCTACAAGATGTCGGACCCCAACGAAGTGTAGAATAGTATCCTTGATGTCGGACTGTTGTCTCTAGTTCACCTCCTGCTCGAAGCAGGCGGTGCTCTAGTTACTAAACATATGCAAATATCAACAATTAAAAAATAGTGCCTTCTAAGGTAATGTCAAGGTCAGTTAAATGATTGTCAAGGTCTCTCAAGTGAAGTTCAAACAGGTTTTGTTTTTCACAAAATAATTTTTGTTTGTTATTTGCCTGGCTGTGAAATGCCGTGCCCAAGGTTTATCGAATCTGGCACGCTCAAGGTACCCCCAAATTTTGCTTGGAGATTGAGTAAACCTTGCAATCTTTACACGTATTGCGTACTGGCTATGTTTTCCATAGTAGGCCTATTGTCCCCAGATGATGGACTAGGCCTACACTGCGTTAGGGCCCATGTGCATTTCAAAACCTGTTTAATAATTTTTAAAATACAATCCAGAAATGAACCCAGGTCTCCCACATTCTGGGTATAACGGCGCCTTAGCCAACTAGACTAGGGAAACGCCAAAGTCGTTAAACGAGTGAGCGAGTCATGTGTTGAGTACCCGGGAACATTTGCATTTAAGTTTGATAATTATATTGGTATAAATAATAAGGTTTTTAAGTTTAGTTTGCATATGGGCACGTCAACTGTAAGGCCATAATGCGCCATTCTAGTCTATGATAGGCTAGGGAGGCCTAAGGTAGGGGGAAGAAAAGGAATGTTACGGGGTACCTACTTAACACATGGCTCGCTCACTCGTTTAAAACGACTTTGGCATTTCCCTAGTATTTTATGAGTGTTTATGCAGATACTGGATGTGAAATTTAATTGTAAATCGATATTATCGATGTTATCAATAAAAAATTCAAGCCCGTTTCGACATAGATGGAATCTCAAATGTGGTAAATAAAATTCATAACAATACAATCTCATGCCACTTGCTGCCTCGTCCTGTCTGTGTTGTCTTTGTTTTTGCCTCCCGCTATTGGCTAAGTTTGCTCCCAAACATAAATCTCAAGTAAGACACCTTGTATCTGTGCCCAACCATTCAACCATTTATTGATATTTTGATTATCAATTATCGAGATTTTATCCAATATTGATTGTCGATCGTCATCGATAGAGATACGTGAAAATAGCGTTTTGTGAATAGATGCTAAAGAGCGCTATTTTTTCAGTTAAAACAGTTGTCAACACACACACAACAACAACACAACACAACAACACACACACAACAACAACAACACAACAACAACAACACAACACACAACAGTTATTTTTAAATAAAAATTGGTCTAGGCCTATGAAAAAACTTCCGAGGGGCCTACACAAGATTTTGAAAGTGGCAAAAAATAGATGCTACAAAAACCCTATAAAATGACGCTTGAAAATGCTATACACGTACGTATCTATAGTCATCGATCCGTGTGCATCCCTAAAAAAATGTATTGTCTACCCATCAATTGATTCTGGATCTTGGGTACCATTCTACCTTCATGCTTAGCACACACTATTTTTACATCCCTAGGCCTAGGCTATGCGTTGGCCTTCTACAAGATTAGATGGGTTAGGTAGGCCTATGTATAGATTAATCACACGAGTTATTTGTGTCTTTGTTAGGAAAGATGTGGATCAAGGAGGAGACTGGAATGTGGTGGGAGGAGAGAAGACGATGGAGAGGCTGATCCTCAATGCCGACCCAACGCAGAGCTGGAGGTAACAACAGTTGATGATCAAGGCGAAGAGGTTAGTAGGCCTAGGTCTACCGTAGTTTATTTAATGTAGGCCTAGGAGTCTACAGGACTTAATAATTTTGTTTGTATTGACAAAGGATAAAATAAAAAATTACAAATCCATTGTACTGAAATTATGTGCGTAGTAGTTAGTTGTATATGACTCAGGTAGGTATGGTGTATAGACTAGCGCCTATATAAAATTATGAAGTTCGAAAAGTGGGGGGCGGCCATTATGTGAAGCCATTTTTCAATAATATTTTTATCTCTTGTTTGACTGGCCAAAATAAGGCTGCGGCCATAACTTGATGGCGCCCTATAATCGAGTAGGGCCTAAGTACATGGTATGTAGGTAGGTTAGCATATTGATATATATATATATCTATTTATATTTTCAGTCTGGTTCACAAAGACAATATTTAGCCTATTATCCAGTCAACTCCAAGCCCGGAAAGCTTATTGCAAGCTCTGTGCAAATAGTTAGAGCTAGAACCTCAAGTAAAGATTTGTTTTGAAGTTAATTATAAAATATTACCTACATGTGTTTTTCCAATAAGAAACTACCTACACACACAACTTATAATTTAATTTGTGCGCGTTAGTCTTGTGGTTAGCATATCTGCTTCCAATGCAGAAGGTCCAGGGTTCAATTCCCGCCAAAGTAAGAAGTTTTTTAACTTCTGATTTGGACTTAAGTTGGCCTACATCAGTTTTTGTCTTAGGAGTTTGTAAACGGTGACTTTGGAGCCGTCCTAGCAACGAAGCAGCTTTGATTTACTGTTCCCCACTGAAAATCAGTTATATAACTGAGTGGGTAGACTCTAAATTCAGAGTTGTTCTGAATCGGCCTTGTTGATTCTGGCGTTGATCCGCGGGCGTTTGCATTGTCCATACCACTGGTTGCTATATTTCCCATTAAAAATATTGATCTTTGGTTGGTTATCGCTCACTCGTGGATTGCGTCGGGGCCTACAGGGTTGGCTTGGTCGCTTTGATTTACTGTCCCCCACTGAAAATCAGTTATAACTGAGTGGGTAGACTCTTAATACAATTTATTTATTTATTTTATTTACTATTTACAATTTCCAGAAATAAGGCATTGCAATTCATCAACAGAATTTCAATACCTATGCATATCGATATTGAAATTAATTATAGCCTACGCTTTTTTTTTACTAATAAATGGACTAATAAATAGGCCTAATAATGACAGTCAAGACACTATATTAATAAATACAAACACTCTTCACCGTGCTGTCTACTGCATTACAAGTAAGTAGTCGTTGATCTAGCTCTTTCTGTGTTTCTTTTGTTACAGAATGAAGATTGTTCCTTGCGTGAGTTATCATCTTGTGTAAGGAATGATATGGCCTTGGTAAACAAGATAAATATTGGAAAATAATAGTCTTTTCACCTAGGCATAGGCCTATGCCAACTAAATGTAAATACTGTAGCTTACACGTAACTAAATCAATTTTTCATCACTTTTACACACAAAATTTTACACACTTTTAGAGTTATAAAATTATAGTTGAACATGAGGTACGCCTACCGTATTGAAATTTTGAAGTCAATTAGGCCTAGGCAATGATTAATATAATATATTATATACCTAGGTCAAGAGTAGTTGTGATTTATTTACTTTACTGCGCAGTGTTTGTTTATTGAGACTAAACGAACATTTAAAACATTCAATAAGTAAAAACTGTGAGAAAAAATTGTGTTTTGTGTCTGTGCATATCATGTTTCTACACCTCTTAGCTTAGGACTGGTTAGTCTAGGCCTACCCTGGGTCTCACGAAGCCTACACAGTCTCAATCACTCGATCGTCTGAGATCTTCACTTGTTTGATCGTTGCAAGAACTCGTTGCGATAGTCTCGTCGAGACTTCTTCTTCTCAGCGTCCTCTCGGGTTGACCGTGGTGAGTGAACGAGGTTCTCTATTCTAGGCTATTGATTCTTGAACTCCTCTATTATAGAGGAGTAAAAAATATTGAAATTTCACTTTTAGGTGCACAAACCGTATAACAAGGTGAAAATTTAACCAAGTGTTCTCAACACCCTGATTAAACTACTGTGCAAAATTATCCGAAATCACTTTAGCGGAAAAGGGTTTTAAAAAATGGCAAACGGGTAACTTCTCAAAAAAAGGGGAAGCTTTGTAACATCATTAAGGAATAGCTGGAAGCTAAACGTCTGGACAAAACTGCACACACCTTGTTTTTAACACTACTTTTAATATCCATAAACGTAATAAAAGGCAAAGACCAACAATTTTAATTTTATATAGTCTGTTTTACACATAAATAGACCCCGAAATGTATTTTTAAACCGTTTCGCAATATTTCAATCTCATTCTTCAGACGAAATATGTAGAATTATCTAAACCTTATCCAGCAATAGAGTCATCTATGTGTCTGCTTCGATAAAAAAAATTGAAGCCTTGAAAAACGTTCTTTTAGAAACATTGATTGTATGCTCGAAGCCGCGTATGCTTTATTGTCCACTTTTCCCGCCAAAATATAAACATAGCTAAATTTGAATGTTGAAACATTATATACCACAGAATTTACTTTTTGCGTGGCCCTACCACAGGTTTGGTTATGTGTTGTGAGTTTTGGTTGCATGTAGTTAGCTGATTTTTAGTGGCCACCATCCGCCTGAAGAGTCCCAGAAGGACGAAACGCGTCGTGGATTAAGGTAACAACTTTAAATTAGCTACAGTTGTCATCAGCAGGTGAAAAGTTTTGTCGCCCCCAGCCCTTCAGGCTGGGCTTTATGTTCTCTATGCTTACCCAACTGTCAACCCTTCCCCAAATCTAAACTAAACCAGCCATTTGGCCTTTTCCAAACTAATTGAACACCAACAAGTAACATATGTTAGAAAACTCAACAAATACAAACTATTTTACATCAGGCATTACTAGCTATAATATCATAGAACCTGTTTAAAACAAAATGGAACCCTACAAAGTAATTCACAAAATATACATTGTACTCGTTCTTAACATAGAAAATCAGCATCACATGACTACACACAAATTTAAACACTCTCTCAACAATTCATTAAATTGTTAAAAGCCTTTCTAAAAAGGCTTAAAAGGCTTATAATGGTCAACTTCAATGATTTATGGAGGACTAACCAATATTGAAATTTTCACTTTTAGGTGCACAAACCGAATAACACGCTTATTTTATAACCAAACCTTTCTTAGGCCCTCACAAATGTGTGGTGCAAAAGTATTCGAAATCACTTTAGCGGAAAAGGTTAAAAAAAAAAAAAAAATGGGTAAAACGACAAAAAAAGAAAATACATATTTTAGTTCACTATTTCTTCCAATTTTTCTTTAGAATCTTCTTATACAATAAACAATATTCACATTGTGGACCGGACGTAAGTAATAAGTACATGAAATTAAATCTTATTATTACATATTATTATTATAGTATGCCAGAAAATAAAATAGGTCATAATTAGAAAGAAAATAAATTGAAATTTTCTTATTTCACCCTACTAGTTACATAATATGTTAAGTTGTATTTAAACTAACTACTACAGGTCAAACTTCTTTGTTTAAAAAAATATATAACCTCAGATGTGATGTTCGTAGCTTTGTATTTTTGGATTACTCCATACGGGTTATACTGCTGGAATGATCCCGCCTTTTCCTTATGTATATGAAACGTTAAGTAAAATTATGTCGAATTTACACATTCCTTTTTATTAATATAATTAGGACTATAAAAGTATCAACATGGTAAATTGGTAGGCCTAATGCTAAAGTTTTAGAGCTGTGCTGTGTGTTATTTAAATGTTGCTGTGTGCTAAAATAGTTTTAAAATATTCATATGTATTGTGGTTTTTAATGGCGATAACATTGTTAATAACACTAACAGCACAATATGTATTTCTAAACACAAATAATTACCAAAATTTTTATGACATTGTCCAGTTGTTCAGTTCCTTACCCGTTTGGCTTCAAAATAATACATGCACACAACGCATAAAAAAATTGACGCGACTGTACGATCCACCTACGTTATGATTGCTCATCTCTTCTGTGTTTACAGATCTTTACTACCCGGTACCAATGCAAAAAGCATACAAATTTGTTTACGCGTTTTAATCGAGCCCCTCCACTGAAATATGTGTGGTATATCGTTCCTTTACCGCATCTTCCCATTCGTGTTATCAAGCGTTATCTGCTCCAACATACTTAAACCTAAATGATCGTACGCTCAACTCTACTCAAGTTATTGATTTTTGTTATTAATACAAAAATGAATTGGTGTAAGGTGCAAGAGCTTTACTAAAGGTTAATTAATTAATTAATTCAGTCCTGTTAGGTATTTCGAACAGGACAGTTCGTTCAGTATTTTATAACTCGGTGCCAGATTATTGTGTTAATTAACTAATTTTGTGGAAGTTTTTTTTTAGTTTACGAATGGTTGTGCCTGTTGTTTTACTATTTTTTGTAATGTAAATCATTCAAAATCGTACAAAATAACCTGGAAATGGGTGAGTACTGACTGCAATGTATAATAATATACAGCTAATATAAATTATACATTTAACACACAAAACTCACACAACCGCACATTATTAAAATAGGTGACAAGGACGATTTTGCAATCTCTTCGGCGAAAGAATATATCAAATCAACATTGTACAGAACTACCCTGTGTGTTATTTGTGATAGCAAAGGAAGACCCATTTAAATTCCACAGAATGTAAAACAATTCCGACTAAGAAAGGCTTTGTTACACTTATAAAATCGTTTGAAGATAGGCAGGACGATGTGGCTATTAAAGTTCTAAAATACCGAAAAAGTACAGTTGATAGTTTCCCATACAAATTTCACCAAAAATGTATAACTGTTTATATAGACTCTCCAAACGTGAAAGAGCAAAAAAACGCTTATCTGAAGAAGGCACTACGTACAATGTACCAACTGAATCTAAACGCCTTGCTAGGAATGAATCACTTAAATTTGATTGGAATATCAACTCTTTCATTTGTGGCGAGATAGAAGATAAATTTAAAGGAGGGCGTACGTTTTCACTTGTCGACATGATCCTGTTCGAGTCAGAGAGTCTGTTTGCAAGCCGCGTTAACTAGAGGTGATCAAAATAAAAGCAAACCCAAAATTTTTTTTGAAAGCGATCTCTTCCTGTAAAAACGCGAGGTATCATCGAGACTGTTATCAAAAATACACAAGAAACGTGAAACCGCCAAAAAAAGATCAAACCATTTAACAAAACATGACCAAGCCGCAGACTTTATTTGGGATTCTTGCGAAGACTCGATAGAAAACGGAAAAATAATACAGCTCCCTAAAGTTTTTAAAAATATGTACATTCAATTTTTAAATGAAGCTGGAGTTGTCACTGAGATATCAAATGCATGCCGTCCTTTTGCCATTTAATCAAAAATTCAGAAAAGTATTCGAACCATGTTGTGTTTCATTCTCAGCCAGGACCTTTATCCGGAATCATGAGGGACCTTGTGTAATGGAAAAGTTGAAATATTTTTTCTGCACTTGTAGAACAAAGTTCTTGTACACTGATTCCGATAAATGCCCCCGCTATCGAAATGGACTGGATTGTACAGATCGATGTCATTGAGACTGTTACAACGTGTTCAATTTTCAAGACAAATCTTATATCACTAATGATGACCAAATCTAAGGTAAAGCGGTCATGAAATGGATTCTACGAAATCATCCAAATATAAGTAAATGTTCATAACTTTTTCTTTTTCCTAGGCCTATTACATTCGGCAGTGTTACCACGGCGTTAACCTAAAAAAACTGACGTGATTTCGCGAGTGTTCGTACGACTTTGCACTAAAGAAACCATAAATCATTAAAGTCAACCATTATAAGCCTATTTAGCCTTTTTAGTCTTTATTAGGCTATTAATAATTTAATGAATTATTGAGAGAGTGTATAAATTTGTATGTTGTCATGTGATGCTGATTTTTTATGTAAAGAACGAGTACAGTGCATATTTTGTGATTTATTTTGTAGGGTTCCATTTTATTTTGAACAGGTTCTATGACATTCTTACTAATGTCTAATGTAAAAGGGTTGGATTTGTGGAGTTTTAAACATATGAAACTAGTTGGCGTGGTATATAATGTTTCAACATTCAAATTTAGCTGTTTATATTTTGGCGGGAAAAGTGGACAATAAAGCATACGCGGCTTCGAGCATACAAACAATGTTTTTAAAAGAACGTTTTTCAAGGCTTCAATTTTTTTTTATCGAAGCAGACACATAGATGACTCTATTGCTGGATAAGTTTTAGATAATTCTACATATTTCGTCAGAAGAATGAGATTGAAATAATGCGAAATGGTTTAAAAATACATTTCGGGGTCTATTTATGTGTAAAACAGACTATATAAAATTAAAAAAATTGTTGGTCTTTGCCTTTATTACGTTTATGGATATTAAAAAGTAGTGTTAAAACAAGGTTGTGTGCAGTTTTGTCCAGACGATTAGCTTTCCCGCTATTCCTTAATGATGTTACAAAACTTCCCTTTTTTGAGAAGTTACCCGTTTGCCATTTTTTAAAACCTTTCCGCTAAAATGATTTCGGGTAATTTGCACAGTAGTTTAATCAGGGTGTTGAGAACACTTGGTTAAATTTTCAGCTTGTTATACGGTTTGTGCACCTAACTTCTTTATTGAAGAGCTAGAGCAAATTCGTTACAGGCCTATTAGGCCTACATGCCTAAACCAACATAATATCTGGTCCTAGGCCCTATCTAGCTAGAGAGTTTTAAACAATGTTTAGAGGGTAGGCCAACCTCAAGGTCTAGTCTTAAGTAGACTATGCCCTTTGGATTTAAAGTAGAAACTTGGAACATTTTACTGATTTCAAACTTTACTCAAATGAAAAATCTCCGTTCACACAGCCCTAAAATATACGAATAGGCGCCGTCAAGAGTACGGTAGCTTCATATAGACTGCATACTTGCTTTTCATTGGCTTCACTTGTCTATTTACCTAAATCCGGCACTACTGTATGTAGGCCTATTATCCATATTCTGGTACATGAGTGGTTTAAAAAAGTGTTTGGGACGCCGACTCATATGTAGTGTCATCCCTATTTACAAGAGCCTATACCACGATGGTATTTGAATGTTTTGTTTTACATTTCAGGAGTGTGATGAGCTAGTTATCGTCAAGACCGCTTAGACACAAGAATGAATTAATTCCTACAATTCCTCGGCCTACCCTGGGTCTCACGAGGTCTACACCGTCGTGGTAACTCTACTCATCAGCTGAGCCTCTTGATTGGTTGACACTTAAGCTCGACGCAGGATTCTAGACAAGACCTTCTTCTTCTTCTCAGTCGTCTGACTGTTGCGTTGAGATGGTAAGTAAATCATGTTTTTCTTTTTAGATCTAGGCCTACAATCACTGATACCTTTATGTGTAGAATAAGCAAAAATGTTTGTTTACTTTACTTTGCTTTTAAAAGGTTACCATACCAACAATAGGCCTATTTACTTACGACCGGCTATTTAAACTTTTTTTACTGTCCTGTACTATGGGTTTTAGTCATGTCAAATATCATTAACTGTGAATATTTAGGTAGCATTTTTATTTTTCTCACTGCAATGGTAGGCTATGTATTTAGAATGCTAATTTTTAGGGATGTGCGGGTACCCGAAAAACGGGTAATTTTCGGGTAGGTAAAATTACCCGACCTCGGGTCGGGCCGTCAATTCCTACCCGAAAAAGTCGGGTCGGGTAGAAGTAATAAAGAAACACGCCAATCTGCTCCTTTTAAACCTCCCGCTCACACGCCAAACGAAGAGCTGACGTCGGAGCGGACCAATCGCTACGACGTGGGCGCGGCTATGCTATGATGCTGTGTCCTTGGCTCTTCCGGCGCTGTCCCCGCTAAAGTAATAGGCCCTACTGACCGTCATTACTCGTCATTTGGTTATTCAACGCTAATAACGGCATAAAGCAAGTTGAATATTACGTACGTAGGCGAATGGTGAAAAAGAAACAACACTAATAAACATCGTCTAATGCCTAGGCGGCAGGCCTAGAACAAGTCCGATCTAGTGCGCATCGTTGCGCGCAGCAGAGCGTTGGGCGGAGTCAGACCGAAAGGCTGGTGCAAACGCGCGATTTCGTCAGATGCATGGCTGGTACAAACGCATGATGATGATTTCGTCGGCCGGAAGAGAAAAATACGCGATCGCATCGGTTTTTCTTGGGATTTTCGTATCGGAAATATTAGAAAACGATCGTTACGATATTATTTCCGAGAATAACGAACGATTGATGCAGGAAAACGATAATAGTGGGGTTTCACTGTACTAGGCCTAGGCCTAGGCCTACTCAAGCAAAAGTTCATAAGACGCCGATTTTGATGTTCTTCGTGTCAATACAGCCCAGATTGGCTACCTGCAACCAATGCAAAACTGTTTTGTATTTTTTTTTTTTTTATGAATTCACAAATAAAAAAAAATTTCACTACCCGAGCCCGACCCGAGGGTACTTCAATTACCCGAGCCCGAGGGTACTTTCAATTACCCGACCCGAGCCCGACCCGAGTTCAAAAACCACTACCCGCACATCCCTACTAATTTTTTAAATTTTTAAATAACTTTGGAATATGATGTAGGCCTACTTTTTCCGGTGGCCCGTCAGAAACGTCCTAATGAAGTTTGATTGTATGTAGGTTACATATTAAAGCATTGCAGACAGTGCTCGAAATTAGGAATTTAAGACAGCAGCCCTCCGGGATACTGTCTTAAAGTTTTTGGCAGCCCTGTTAAGAATTGAGTAGCCCAATTTTTTTTTCAAAATCCGTGAACGGTCTATCATTATACATAAGACCGTGCGAAATTCGAAATAGCTTAGTTAGGCGGTCAAATTGGTCCATTTTCAATTTTTTTAGTGAGACTAAAGCAAGAGTATCCTCACCTTTAGGTTTCTTTTAATTTGCTTTGCAGCCAAATCAAGTGATGTGACATTTTGTCTCGGCGTGCTTTTTACTGGCTTTCTATTTAAAGTTATCGGAACTATTTCGGAATGCAGGTTCTTTATCCGCAAACGCACTGTTTTCACATACACGACAAAACATTAGATTTTTTGTCTCATCGTACCGCAGCCAAGAATTATTACTCTTCCAATGTTTCTGGAACTTCCTAACTCTGTTTTTCGTAGCTTACTTTTGGTACCTGTACATTCTTTGCTTTTCCGGGGTCTTTTGCTCCCGTTATCCTACCGCTATATAAAGAAAAATTCATCTTCAAATTCCTCACATGCTAGATAACTTACATTTGTTAATTTGTAAATATATATTGTGACAACAGTTGTGATCAACACATGGACGAGAGGAATGATTTTAAACTAAAACCTAATTAATTTAAAAGAAATTTTATCTGATGAATCTGAGAATATTACCAATGTTTTTAAATATCTGAAATCAACAAAGCTGTATAATAGAATTTAAAAAATAGCACATCACTCTAAAAGAGAATACGGGCACTAATAACCTTAGTGTTGTGTGCCCTTAAACCCTAATAACTAACTAACTAACTAACTAACTAACAGTTGTGAGATTAATGCCTGTTTACGTAATTTCCGATTTGAGGAGCATCAATCTTTTATTGCTTAAATTTGTATGTGAAATTCCAGGCAGCCTAACGGGATGCCTGGAATACAGAAAAGGCAGCCCGATAGTGTTTTGGGCAGGCACGGGCTGCCGTCAATTTCGAGCCCTGATTGCAGATGCATTTTGTTTGTAAATTGCACCGTAGGCCTATTGTAATTGGAATGCAAAAAATAAATAAAAATAAAACCATTTACAATTCAAATAGCCTACCTCCAATCCAACTATAAAGCCTAGCTCTGTTTGAACTGTTTCTTAGTCTTGATGTTTCACTTTCAGTAGTTCGAGGAACTCTTGGTT
The DNA here is from genome assembly GCA_024449915.1 of Sweltsa coloradensis. NCBI lineage: Eukaryota > Metazoa > Arthropoda > Insecta > Plecoptera > Chloroperlidae > Sweltsa > Sweltsa coloradensis. The sequence continues at coordinate 13,956 of JAMZAV010012211.1, forward strand.
TTCAAGGAGACAACAAGATCATTGATTGTCGTTGCACGTCGACGTTTGCGTCACCTGTTCAGAAGAGTTATGTGGACCGGTAAGTTTATTATAGTCTATACCGTACCACCCTTGTTGTTCCCTTCATCATTATTATTCGTTGCCTGTTGCCAACTCAGCGTTGGGTCGACATTAAAGATAAGCCTCTCCATCTTCTTCTTTCCTGCCACCACATTCCAGTCTCCTCACGGTTCCACATCTTTCCTCACACTATTCTGCCATCGTTGTCGTCTGACCCTTGGTCTCCTACCTGGAATTTCCAATTCCATCATCCTTCTTGGTAATCTCGCTCTTTCCATCCTTTTGACATGTCCGAACCACTTACATCTTCTCTCTCCAAGTCGCTCTGGAGCGACTTGGAATGGACATTTTTTAATGGACATTAAATTCCTTACGCCTACTTGATCTCGGATATATCCTCATTCCGTATTTGGTCCCTCCTTGTCTTACCTACAATGCTTCTCTTTTTTTTTTCTTGTGCGAAGTTGGCCATTCTTCTGTCTTGCTATCCAATATAAGACTGCCTCCTTTTCTATCCTGCTCAGTTCATCGGGCAGGGAGTCAATGTCACTCTTGAGGGCGGCGCATCTAAAGAGATGCGCTCTGTCTTGGTCTTCTAAATTACAAAGTTTACAGGTGGCCGGTTCGTTGGTAATGTTAGAGCGGTGCAGGTGGTGTTGCAAGACGTCGTGACCGGTTGCAAGCCGGAAATGGGCTGTGGCCGTCTTTCTCGACCAGTCTTTGTCTGGCCCTTTCTTGATCTCGATCCACCAGTTCTTTAGTCATGAAGTCTCTTCTGTGGTGTTCCTGAAGATCTTTTTTGTGGTTGATTTGATCTTAGTTTTGACATTTTTGAAGGAGAGAGGCGCTGCTGGTGGTTGCGGTGCTTTTGTGACACTTTTGGCCAAGAAGTCTGCCTTTTCATTCCCCATGGTCTTGCAGTGGCTGGGGATCCATTGAGCCTCTAATAGTTTGTTTTGCTGACGGAGGCTGGCAAGGGAGTTTTTGAAAAGCAGCGATTTTGGATGGAGGTTCACTGCTTGGGAGACAAATTGGGTGGCCGAGACACTGTCGCTTAGGATGACAAATTTTGTCTTGTTGAGGGGGAAGGCGGGGTCTCGGCAATTTTTTCGGCCTCCCTGGCGATGGCTGTGACCTCAGCGTCGAAGTATGTTCCACCGGCTCCCATTGGAGTGGCTCTTCGAAGAAGATGCCGTGGATTGCCGTAGCCTGTTCTGTTAGTGGCGGAGTCATAGGAGCCATCCGTGTAAACGTGCACCCATTCTTGCAGAGGGAAGTGCTTCTTCAGGTGCTCCTCGGCAAGCTTTTTTAGTTCTTTGTGGTCTTTGTGGTCTTTGTGGTCTTTGTGGTCACTGTAGAAAAACTCATAAGCACGGGGGGAGTAGCAATCTTTGTTAGCCATAAATGGATTCAATATGCTGTATCTAAATCAAGTATCACTCAACACAGTACTGAACTTGATTTTGAATGTGCTTGTATTGAACTAAAAATACAATTAAATAAATGCAAAACATGTAATATTATGGTAGTAGCCATCTACAGATCCCCAACTGGACAAATTCAACACTTTTTAGATAAAACTGAACGTATTTTAACTAAATTACAAAAAACAAATAAACAATTAGTAGTACTAGGAGACTTCAATGTGAATGTCTCAGCTGATAGTAAAGACCCTAATAAAGAAATGCTAGCTAATCTTCTTGACTCTTATAACATGATGCTCACCATAAAAGATACAACTAGAATTGATCCACGGTGGCAAACTTCAACGATCATTGATAATATAGCAACTGACACTACATTACCATTCAACTCCCGAGTAATTGACTTTGGAATTGCTGACCACTAGCCCAAGAAATTGCAATACAGTATAATTATTATCAGCTACCTATACCAACCAAAATTATACGTGTTGTAAATGAGAACTCTTTAAATAATCTAGCTGAAAGCTTAGAAGGAGAAAATTGGGAATGTGTAACAGTTTCAGAGACAGCAGATGATAAATATGATGCATTTTCAAATAAATTACTTTACTATTTTAATAAAAAATTGCCCACTAAAACAAATACAAAATAAAACCACCCTACAAATTGCAAAATTGGATAACTAACGGTATTAAAGTCTCAAGTGCTAATAAAAGGAGCCTTTTATACATTAACTCACAGTTCCCAAATGTGCCATCCTAAAAACATATATAAAATCATATTAAAAATTTACAAAAGAGTTCTTAAAAAATGCAAAAAGTAACCAAATAAGAGAAACCATATCAACTTCAGACAATAAGTCAAAATCAATTTGGAAAATAATAAATGAAGAAATAAATCGTAAGCCAAAAAAGCCTAATGATAATATAACTCTTCTCAACAATATACATTAATTAAAGATCCCAACGTAGTAGCCACAACATTGAATAAATATTTTACGAGTGAAGCATCTTACCTGACAAATAATATAAGTACCAGAAATTATCCAAATAATCCAAATCATAATTTCCAAAACTTACTTATCAAAGTCAAACAAAACCCCAATTAACTCCCTATATTTGTATGAAACAAACCCTAAAGAAATAAAAGATATTGTACTTAAATTAAAGCCAAGCACTCTGCAGGTATTGATGATTTGTCGATTATAGTTATAAAAAAATGTATAAATGAACTAGCTGAACCTTTATCCGACATTTTCAATACTTGCTTTGAAGATGGTGTCTTTCCCAAGGCATTAAAAATATCCAAAATTATACCAATATTTAAAAAAGGAAGTAAACTCATTGCAAGTAACTATAGACCTATATCCATCCTTCCAGCTGCCTCAAAAATATTAGAAACTTTGATATTCAATCGAATGATCGCATTCTTCGATGAAAATAATATCATAACAGAGAGACAAAATGGCTTTAGACGAGGCAAATCAACAAGTGACACAATTAGTAGATTTCTAAAAACTATTGTTGAAGCAGTCGACTCAAACATACCAACATTGGGCATATTTTTTGATCTAACAAAAGCGTTTGATTGTGTTGATCACAAAATACTGCTGGACAAGTTAAAAGTACTATGGTATACGTGGGAATGCATTGAAACTCTTTAAAATCTTACCTGACCGGGCCGACTACAATGCGTAGTACTGACTGATCTTAAGAACAACAAATTTACAAACATTAAATCAGAATTTGAAAAGGTTATTTGTGGAGTTCCACAAGGATCGATCCTTGGGCCCTATTCTTCATTATCTCTATTAACGACCTACCTGACAATATTGATGATGCCGAGTTGTTTGCTGATGACTTTACTACTAGCGTAACGGCTGCGAATACAGTTTTACTCAAAGAAAAGGGAGAAAAAAGACTTACTGAGTCTATTGAATGGTTTACAATGAACAAACTATTGCTTAATTCTCTAAAAACTAACTTTATCCAGTTCCATTCAATTCAAAAAAAGAAATCACTAAACTTCATACATTGCCTAGCAAATTCACATGACAAATCAGTTGTAAACTCAGTTGAACAAACAAACTTTCTAGGTCTAACAATAGATAAAAACTTAACATGGCATGCTCACATTAAGATACTGATAAAAAACTCAGCTCTGCTTGTTTTGCAATTAAAAGCATCAAACATATAGCAATGTATCAACTGCTAAAGTATGCTACTTTTCTCTATTTGAATCACATCTAAGATATGGGATAGAATTTTGGGGAATGTCAACTCACATTGATAAAGTTTTCATTGTACAAAAACGAGCAATTAGAGCATTATATTCCTTGGGCAAATGGAGCATGTAAACCTTACTTTATTGCTCTGAACATTCTTACAGTTCCATGTCTTTACATTCTTAAATCAGTCTTAAGCATTAAGAAAAACATCCAAATCCTTGCAGTTAATGCGAATGTACATACTCACAACACAAGGCAAAAACATGATCTCCATCTTAGCCAATGTTCTACAAACCTTGGCCAGAAAAACTCTGATTATATAAATAAAATTCTCTACAACCTTGTTCCAAAAAAAAAATCAAAGATATACAACTCAATACATTAAATTTAAAAATGAGCTGACAAAATTTTTATTACAAAAAGCTTACTACAGTGTAAATGACTTATCACATCAACTGACCTACCATAATTTTTAATCAGTTGGTTGTTAAATGTTACAATATTTGAAATTTGGAAATTAATGTTCTTATTCATTTCTCTTTATCCAAGTTAATTAACAATGTAATATTGTAAACTTGCACTGTATCATTGGCTTTTGGTAGTTAGCCTTTATATTACCTAATATGAGAGACAATGTAATGAAAGATGATTATTGTTAGTGTAGTGTATTTTGTATTATTAGTAGTGTATTTTGTTTTTAGTAGATGTACTGTATGTATAGTATTTATACATATACTATTGTGTAAACTTCATTAAGTTTAATAATTGTGTACAACTAAAATGGACTACACGGTGAAAAACTGTTGAAACCTGTAACTATTGTTATTTGTTGTTGTCCAAAAAAAAAATAAATTGAAATAAATAAATAAATGGTCATCTTTCTTCTCGATGCCGTCAATTTTGTTCTCGGGGCGAGCTGATTGGACTTGTCCGGCAGAAGCTCTGGGAGTGGTACGTCAAGTGGTGCACGTGGTGCTTCTAGGAGGATGGGACAGTTTTTACTCTTCAGTTGGTGTACTGTTTCAGCGAAGTTAGTGTGCGCCTTGACTTTTTAGGTTGGGTAGTTGAGCCATTTGTCGGGGTTTAGGCGCACCAGTTTTTTGTTCTCTAAAACTTTATATGGGCGTGACCACTTAAATAGTTTTAAAAAACAGGCTATGTTGCAAACATCAGGAAGGTTTGTGTTTCAATTTTTTGTTACTCTCTGTTTTTTACTTTCAGGAGTTCGAGGAACTCTCGAGTCATCGATAAGAAACAAGAAACATTCATTGTCGTTGCACATCGCCGCTAGCGTCACCGGTTAAGAAAAATTGTGTGGACCGGTAAGTTATTTTGGCTATAGCATACATACCACCATTGTTGTTTTCCTTCTATTGCAAAAGAGCAATGTACATGAAAATTTTATACTATT
>JAMZAV010012212.1:0-56754 GCA_024449915.1 Sweltsa coloradensis
TTTGGGGTTTTTAAAAAATCGTTTTTGAATTTTTTTTGACGTTTTTTATTTAAAAGGGGTTTTTACCCCCCGTACTTCGTATTTCCCCCGTGATCATGCCCTCCCCCGGCGCCTTTTGTTTTTATGCTCTGATCGCCCCCTTTGTCCTTGAAGCGGGGGTCAGCAAATTGAAAACCTGTCCCCTCTCCGGCTCTTCTCCTTTGCGTGCCGTTGCCCCCGGGTGCCATTCAGCGTTCTTCAAAGCTCCGCCTCTTTCCCCACCTTCTTTCCCTCACTTTAAAATTTCCTTTATCATTCTAATTTGCCCTGCTTGAAACCCTTTTTTTTTTAATTTTTTATTTTGAGTACATTTCCGGGTCCCCCCTTTTTCTTCTCGCATCTCCTCATCCCCCCCCACTTTCCCTTTCTCCCATTCCCCCTTTTTTTCTTCACTGCTTTTTTTGGCTATTTCTCGCAGTCTGAAAACTCACTGCGTTTGCTCTTGTATTATCTGCAGCATTCTCTTTCTGCCTCTTCTTTTTTCAATGGGGGCTTTGCTTCATCGTTGACCAAGGGATCTCGCTTATCCCACTTGCGAATCCCACTATTTCCCTTCGCTGCGGGGTAATTGGGCTTAAAGTATCTCCCTCGTCTTCTATATCAGCCCGCCCTTCACCATTGCCTTCTTGACAAAAGCGGGTTCTTCGTGGTCTGCGCTCCTTTCGTACTTCCTTCGCGCACTGTGCTCACCCACCTTTCTGGCCGTCATACTTCTAGCGTTTACGCTTTTTTCCCATCCTCGACCAGTTCCCGCTGTCGGCTCTCGCTCGCACTAAAAAAGTGATCCGAGTCCACCCGCGCCCGGTCTCGCAATCCATAACATCGGATCCGTCCTACGTCGACGAGTATATGATCAATCTTTTTTCTGCTCACCCCCTCTGGGGGCACCATGTGGCCCCCGTGTAGTTCTTGTGTGGAAATTTGGGGCTACTGACCGTTTCCCTTGCTTATGGGAAAATCCCCAAAACCCCACCCCCTTGTCATTGGGTTTTTGCATGCGACCCGCACAAAATTTTTTCTACAAAAGGGTTTATGGGCTTGTTTTAGACAAGTGTTTTAAAAGATGGAAGAATATGTTTTAATTTGTCCCTTTTTGAAAATTTTTTTTTTTGTCAAAAGCTAGGGGTTTTTAAAACAAATCTTGGAGCAGCCATTATAAAAGGGCCCCGAAGTGTTATATTTAGTGTGTAAAATATCTTTGCATGATTGTCGTTTGGTATTACAGCAATTTTCTTGCAGATTTTTTTTTTAAATTTTAAAACCCCCTTTTAGCTTCAGGTGCAATCCCCAGAATAGATTCAAACTTTAAGAATAATGAAAATAAATGATGGGATAAGAAAAAATTTTTGTAGCTGAGACCGTCATTTTTACTTAACGCGCATTATCATCCACTCAATAGCCCGGGGTGCAATGCGGTCTATGTGGGGCCCACTTGAGTTTCGTAATGGTAGACCCAAGAACGCAGCTAGCCGCTGTTCGTAATACTCGGCCACCAGATATATAAAGGGGGCATTCCCGGGGGAAGTTCAGGTTGAATTTTAAAATATATAATACTTTTTTTTTAATGGCTGAATGGCAAATCTTTATGATTGAATAAGTTGAATTTTTAGAAACTTCTTCATAGCAACCATAAGTACCAGGTGGGCATTTTTTTGTGCATCAGTGGGTGTTTTTTTGTCGCAGCATAGAGAGTCCATGTCCTTCATGCTAGTATTTGGAGATTTTCTTATGAAGATTTTGGGGGAGATCGTTGGTATGCAAAAGGGAAGAATAGGGCCCCTGGCACTGTCCCTTTTGGTGTGTGTATATAAAAGAGGTATTTTTACACCTTTGGGTGGGGCCCGGTATAAATAAGAGACCCAATTTAGGGATAGGGCCTGTAATACCCTGGAGGTTAAATTTTTATGCAATATTGGACTATAGTGTCGAATGCTTTAGTAAAGGGCATAAAAATAACCTATTGACTTTTTTTTTACATCAAAGCCTTAGGGGAGAACAAATGAGTATTGGGGGGGGTTTCAAATTTCACCCCTGGTACGTCCCTATTTTTTGATCGCCCCGGACCTTTTTTCGCCAAATGTGGGGGTTCGGGGGTTTCTAAACCCCCCTTTTCGAAATTTTTTGTAGCTTTTTTAAATAAAAATCTCAACAGGGGATTTGCAATGACATCATCAATAAAAAACCAAACACCTACCAGGTTTTAAGTTAAGGGGGGGGTCTTCCCCTGCCCCCCTCTCTGGAAGCTCGGGGTATCCCCCAATTTGGATCCTCCCTTACAAGTTTTTTTTACATTGATACTATAATACAAAGCAAGGTCACCTGAAGTAAGTTTTTTTTTTATATTGAATGTCAAAGGGTTTTTTTCCACAAAAAGCGTAGCGTGGAACTTATGCTTTGACTATGTTTAAAATCGGGTGTAAAAAAAATTAAAAACTGTAAAAAATTAAATTTTGGTAGGGAGGCAAAAATACAAGGGGCTTACTAACGGAAAAAAATACCTTGTCGCCCAAAGTGCTGTTACCACTGTGCTGTCCCTATCCTCTATCTCTACAATGTTTCCCTGTGCTTTGGGTATTTTCACCCACCCAGGCACGGGTTTTCGACAAACTTTCCCAAAACCTGCACATGTAAACACAAAGACATTACATGAAATAGGAGGCTGGAAAAAAGGAAAAAGTTGAGTTTCCTCAACATTCCCCGGGTTTCATCATAAGTGCCTTTTGTCACAAAAAAAGGTACGATAAAAGGTTAGGACCACCTAGTGGTCCCACCTACACAATAATAATTTTTTCCATTTCTATTTCCCCCTTTAATTCCCCTTCATAATGGGGGTTAATTACAATTTAGATAAAAAAAAAAAACCCTTAGGGCCAGAAAAATCGGTACTCTTCCTGAAAATTTGGGCGTTCCCCCCGTCTTCGATCCATGTCCTGACGGGCATTTTGATGGTGTTGGGGCCGAGTCGATTACAGTTGGATAGACGGGGAGACTCAAAAGGGCAGATACCCGCGATAAGGGCGACTCTAAGGTCAGATACCCTCAGTAGAGGGCGATTTGAGGTCCGATGCCCGCGTTTATGAGACTAAGGGGTTCGGGTTTCCCTCGGGGCGTGGTCACTTGCTAACCTTAAAACCTTGGTTCAGATGTGGAATTGTTTATCACTTGTTGCAAAAACTTTTCTGTCCTTCATTCACTCGCTACATTGCCTTCTCGATTGTTCCTGTATATGCGCCCAAGCTCTGAAAAACCTATCGCCAACATGTCTTATGAATCACTTACGTTCATCATTTATTGTCTCGCTAGCTACTACGTTCCCTGTTCTCCCCTCTTTCCTATCTACGATGCTTGTTTTTCTATACACGCCGACTATGTTCCTCCGTAATTTATGTGTTTCACTGGTCTCACTCGGGTGACTATCTCACGCGGCGCCCCGTGGGGGGTGCTTTTCGGTTAGTCAGCCCGGGTTGTATGTAACTTGGCGCCAAAAATCTGTCTTGGAACTCGCGCCTCCACTCTCCCCTGGAGTCTATCACTCTCGCCTAGGGAAAGTTTTTCCCCTAAACTCTAACCCGGCAAGTTATTATCTCCCAATTTCAAATTTCACACAAAACGCTTTTGCATCAGCCCACGTGGGGGAACCCTGCCCTCCATATGCTTGTGGTGTTTGACCACACGTCCTGTCCCCACTTTTTCCCCCCCGCGTCACCCCTTACATCCCAAACTTTTTCTCGATTCCAAGTTGCAAAATATGAGACTTTAAGCAATACCCAAATAAATCAATCAATCAATCTCATACTACCTCGTACACTACCTCCCCCTCTGCGGGGAAACTATTAAAATTGCCCTAAGCTAGGGGGGCCATACCTATGGGGATATCTCACCCCCTCTCCTGCGGGGAACACTTAATACATCAATTTCGGAAAAAGAAAATTGTTTTGGGGTTTTTTTCTGTGACCCTTACTTCTTTTTTTTCGAAGGGTTTTTCTTTTGGGTTTTTTTAATAACGTTTTAAATCCCCTCGACCATTCTTTTTTTAATCCCCAAAATTTTTTTTTTTCGCCCTTTGGGTTTTTTTTTTTTGATCCTCCAGCATCTGTAGGAAAAAACAAATTTTTTTGAAGTATTTGCCTCCAGCATTTTCTGTTATGTTGGTAGGCCCAACCCTGGCAATGAGTACTACCTAATGTAAAAGTGGGTTTTTAATTTTATTACCTCTTAAAATTCAGCATTTATTCAAGGTACACATAGAATATTTTAAGTTGTCTTTTTTGGGGTTTTTGGGGTTTTATTAGACAAAGTCGGGCCCCCCAACCGTAGCCCTCAACGAAATGCAAAAAGATTTTCATCGTGTTTATTTGTCTGCTTGTAAAATTTTCGTTTGAAAAAAGTTCGTTTTTGGGGAAAAAATACTTTTTGCTCCCCAAATTTTTCCCAAATAAATTTTTAACAACTGACAAAAATTTAAATTTTTATCTTGCCCGGGCCTCCTTGCAAAAAAAAAAAGTTTTAAACTAAATTGGATTTGTTTTGGGAGGCAAAAAAGATGGATTTTGGAACTTTTGGGGAGCCGAAATAGGTTTGATTAATGGACCTTTCTAAAAAATTTTTTGGGAAATCTTGTTAGTTTTTAATTTATTTTGGGGCTTTTGGCAAATGTGATATTTTTTTGGGTGTTGTCGGCTCCGTTTTCCCAAAGAATAATCAAACCCCTTTCACTTTTTGAGTTTATCCCTTTTGGGGGTCCTGGGTTTTAACTTTGGGGTGGAAGAACTAGTTTTTTAATTTTTTTTTTTTTTTCCAATGTACTTTTTTGGGTTTTATCCCTTTACCGATATCCGTATGGGATTGTATTTCCCTTTTTTCTTTTTTCCACATCTTCTTGATCTAAATTGCAATTTTCCCTATACTTTAAATTTTTTTTTTCCCAGGGTTCCCCGACGTTTGGCACTTGGGACAGAAAACGCCCAATAAGGGTTTTTCTTTGTTTCTTCTTGTAAATTATTTTATCCGGTTTTGTTGTATGAAATATTTTTTTGGCCCTGTTTAACTGTGCGGTCGAAATAAATTTTTAAAATTTCTTTGCTATCTAGTACTTTCTTCTCCGGTTTGTTTTTGAAAGTAAGGGTTTTGTGTATAAATGGGTTGTACTTGATTGCTATTTTTTGGTGAATAATTTTAGTTTACTTGGTTATGTCGGGGGGGAGGTAATCCGTTTAAACATTTTGACTGGCCCCCGGAAGGGATGTGTTTCATTTTTTCCCCCCTTACACTACATTTTCTACATTGACTTTTTACTGTCGCATCTTGTTAAGGGTTTTTTTTTAAAATTTTTTTTCTTTGGGCAATCACTCTGTCTTGAATAGCCCAAAAAACCCTTTCTTTTTCCCCAAATATTTTTTCCCCGTTTTTTAAAAACCAAACCAAATTTTGTGTTTTAATATCTACGTAAACCTTTATTTATTCTCATAAGTCTCTTGTGTAGGGTCTTTTCTGAGAGACTTAACTCTTTTGAAGGGGTCAGTTTTTGTTTTTCCCCTTGTAGATTGCCCATTTTCGTTTGCTAGATTGAGTGGAGTTAATGTTTTGGGTCAGCTAGCCCCCAACGGGCCCAAATGCGTGTTGAGGGGGTTGCTCTTTGAAAAAAAAATTTTTCCCAAAAATGTTATTTTGTTTTTAAATATAAGTTGTTCAGTTTTAAATTCCCCCCTCGTCCCCCCCTTGTTCTCTTTGGAAGTGTAAATCTCTCTATTACTGTTTTTGGGAATGAGGGCATTCTGGGGTTTAGAAATTGTTTTTAGATTTAAATTTTCCAGCGCGTGGAGGGTCTGTCTGTGTCCTTTTAAATGTTCCGAATGAAAAATTTCAGTACGGGTTTTTAGAAATATTATTTATTGCTTTTGATCTTGTTTTTAAACCTTTTAATTTCCCGTTTGAATAGGATTTTATTTCGTTTTTTTTGGGATTATTTATTTTTTTTTCTTTCATTATTTTATTTCAAATTCTGGCAGCTATTTGAGAATCCAAAATATTTTATCTTCGTTATCATTCATTACTCCCAATCCTTTTTTCCTCTCTAGCGGGAACTTTTCTGCCCTGGGGAACCTTACCCTTTTTTTCCGATAGAAAGCGTCTTCACTTGTCTACTCCAAACTCCATGCAGATATTTTTGACTAAATTCAAATGAAAGTTTTGGGTTAAAACTGTTTATTTGAAAAAAATTTGATGCTAAAACTTTAGATAAACCATGAAGAATGGGTGAAAATTGTGTACATACCTATTTTTGCCCCTTAAATTTTAAAAATCCGTATTTTGGTTCGTTAACCCTATGCGACAGTGTTTTTAATGACAGAAAAACCCATAATGCGCTAATGGGGTCACCTTGGAAAATGCACTTTTAAATTTTTGGTTTGGGGATCTGTAGTTATTGCGGGTTTTTCATTTTTAAATTTTTTAGTGTTTTTCTCCATGTCTTCTTTTACTTCTTCAAAAATTAAAATTCCCTTGGGTTATTTTTTATATTTGTAAAATCGGAATAAGCCATGTGTGTTTTTGTTGAGCCATAACCCTTTCTTGTAGTCAATGTTTTTACGTGAATTTTCCCTTTTTCTTATTGTGTGCCGGGTTTATTACAGTAAGTCAAATAATGAGTTTTTTTTTACATCCCTGCGAGTTCTTACAGCATCCTTTTTTGTTTCCTGGGCCATGATTTTTGTTTTTTCCCAAATGTTTTATATACTTTATTTTTTTATCATAAAGCCCAATTTTTAAATTTTAAAAGTTGGTAGACATGAAATTTGGGCCGGGAAAATTTTTCCTTGGGTTCTTCTGTCATTATCTTTGGGTTTGTAAAAGGTTCTCCTTCAGTAAAGAATTCGGGTATTTTTTTAAAATCCATTTAAAAACCCTCTTTTTGAAACATTTTCAAATTTGATTGTGAGTAGTATTGAAATTCTTATCCCAAAAAATTTTGAATATTATCATTCCCTGGTTTTTCCCAGCTAGTGAAGCCCCTGTTGTCCCCTTTAAAATTTCATCAACATTTATCCCTTCGAATCTATCTCATTAACATCGCTCATCCAAAGGCTTTTTTCGTTTTGAATCCTTTTGCATCCTGGTTGTGTGCTCCCCGGGTTCCCCCATATTCGGGGGGGGGGGGGGGGCCCAAACTCTTCTATCTCCGTCTTATTTTGGTTTTCCCCTTTTCCTGTTTTTTTTTGGAAATAATATTTTTTTGGGTAAAACTTTTTTTTCCTTTTTTTTTGAACTTCGGTTTTGTTTTTTTCTAATGCTACATTCTCTATATTCTTTTTAATCCCCTTGCAAGAGCATTACTTTTTGTTTTGGGGTACCAAATCCCCCAAAATTTTCTTTAATGAATTTTTTCCAGTTTTTTCTTTTTGGGTGGGAACCTTGATTCTTTCAAAAAATTTTTTGGGTAGAGAGTCCCCACATTTTTAGATCGATTCCCCATTCGCAATTTTTTCCAATTTTAACCGATTCTTTTTTTAAACTCTGGGGGGATTCTCCCATTGGTCCTTTTCCCATTTGGGAAATTTTCTTTCTGTTTTTTGTTTTTTGAAAGGTGCAGTTTTTTCCCTTTAACCCGGGGAAGTATCTAATCATTGGTTACGGGCGGGGGGGGGCACAGAAAATTGCCCCCTAAAAGTCTGCAAATTATTTCGTCTTTTGTGTATGCTGATAAAATATGTGTTTTTCTTGATTTGTCCCGCTGCCCTTCATTTCCTTTGAATGCTTGGGTTTGGGTATGTTGGTTTTCCCTTGTTGGTTCTTTTGGGCGCAAAATCTGACATGGCTTTTTGCAAATGCAAAAGCTGGATTATTATTTTATTATTATTTTTAAATTTTATTTTATTAAAATTTTTTATTTTTTCATCATTATTATTATTTTCTTGCTTGATGTTTTCACAGCCCGAAATATTGAAAAATAAAAATATTTACGACCCCACAAAAACAAAAACCAACAACAAAAACCCCCCAAAAAACCACCACCACTGCCACAAAACAAAAACAACAGCAGCAGCGGGCAGCAGCAACAGCTCAAGGAAGTCAAGATGTTTCTAGTTTTTTGGGAAAATGAAAATCAACCCAAAAGAAACCCAAAAAATTCAAAAAAAACCCAATCTCAAATGAAAATTTTTTCAGTGTTGCCCAGATGTTTATACGGCACAAAACTTTTCGAAACGTCAGGTTTTTAATAAAAAACGAACACAGCAAAATGACCCCGTAAAATTTTTTTCTCTATTATTTTTTAATTATTATTATTTTTAATTATTATTATTATTTTTTCATTTTATTATTATTTTTATTATTATTATTTTATTATTATTTTATTATTAAATTATTTTTAAATTATTATTTTTTGGGATGTATTTTCCATACAAACTCGGTTAAAACCGGAGCTAACTTTTTGTAGGGGACTTACGTCAAGAAATTTCCCCTTTTGTCCCTTTTTAAAACTTTAACATTTTCCCTTTTTTGTTTTAAACTCTAACAAAAATAAGTCATTTATAAATTGAAATTTATTTTTTTGTAGATATTTTTTCCTTTCTGCTTTGTACGGTCGTGGCCGTTTCTCGTCCCCCATCCAGCTTTTTGCTCTTCGGATTTAGGGAAAGAAACCACAAAAACCCATGCCCCGGGAGGGAAAAGCTGTCCTCAAAATCTCGAAGTACCCATTCTTATTTTTAAAATTTTAAACAAACTTTCTACAGGGTGTTGAGTATTACTGCCCTTTTGGGGCCCTCGATGTATAAAATTGGGGTTGAAGACTAGTTGTTTTTTTTTCCCAGTAGTTTCTTTTTGGGTTTATGATGCCCGTTGGGCCTGTATAATGAAGGGGATTGTTTTTTATTTTTTTCTTTTTCCCCACATCTTCTTGTCCCCAATTGAAATTTTTCACTATATTTTGCCCAATTTTTTTTTTTTCCACGTGGCCCTCAAACGTTTTTTGCACATTGGGATAGCAACGTCGAAAAGGGAAATTTTTTTTTTTCTTCTTGTAAATTATATTAAATCCGGTCTGTTGTGTTTTTCTTTTGGGTTTCTGTTAAAAACTGTCCCGGTCGAAATTTTAATTTTTAATTTTTTACTACTAGTATTTCTCGGTTTTGTTTTTTTGTAGTAAAAGGGTGTGTTTGTAAATGAGGTTGTACTTAAATTTCTATTTTTTGGGATGAGGGGGGGTTTTAGCTATTTTGGTTTTTTCCCTGTTAGGTAATCTGTTTGACAATAGTGACTTGCACCCGGATATGATGTTTTTTCGATTGTTTCACCCCTTTGAAACACATTTTCTACATTGATGGGTTTACGGGCGCATCTTGTATTTTTTATTTTTTAAAAATTGTTCGTCGCAATCCCCCCTGTCGGGGGAATACCCTCAAAAAACCTTCTTTTTTTCCCAAAATGTTCCCCGTTGTTTAACCACCTATTTGATGCTTTAATATCTACGTGCCCTTTTTGTGTAGTTCTCATAATTTCTCTTGGGGTGGGGGCCCTTTTTCTGGAAAATTTAACTCTTTTAAAGCGTAAAGTTATGATTTTCCCTTTGGGAGATTGACATTTTCGTTTCCCTAGATTGGGGTGGAGTTAATGATTTGTCAGCTAGCACCACAGCCCTAGGGCGTTTTGGTTTGGGTTTTGCTTTTTTGAAAAAAAGGGTATTTTCTTAAAATGTCTATTTTTTTTTTATTTTTTAAAAGTTGTTCAGATAAATTTAGGCCCCGTCCTCCTTTTTTCTTTTGGAAAAGTGTAAATCTCTCTATTGCTGATTTGGGATGATGTTTCGTGTTTGGTAAGTGAAAGTACAAATTTAAATATTTCCAACGCGGGGATGTCTTTTCTGCGTCCTTTAATGATTCCGAATGAATAGGGTCAGTACTGGTACAGCTTTGGGTTTTTTATTGCTGGATCTTTTTTTTTACCTTTTGGGTTGCGTTTGGGGATAAACTTTAGTCTTTTCTTGTATGTTCTATCTTTTTGCTTTCAAAAACTTTATGTTAAAATTCTGGCAGTTGTGAAAATCCTAAATTTTTGGTATACATCGTTTTTTTTTCCCATTATTCCAATCCTTTTTTCCTCATCTAGTTTGGAACTTTTTCTGTTTTGTGTGCCTTTAAAACCCTTTTCGATATGTAGGGGCCCTTCCCTTTTCTACTCCCAAACTCCTGCGATACCCTTGACAAAAATTCTAATTTTGGGAATTGATTTACTGTTTAGTTGAGCAAAATTTGATCATCAACTTTGGTAAACCCTGTAGAATAGGGGGGAAAAATTGTGTGAAAAATACCACATTTTGGGCCCCTTAAAATTTTAAAATCCGTATGTCGTTCTTTAAAGGGCATATGTCAGGGGGTTTAATGACAGAAAAAACCTAATGCCCCTTAATGAGTCACCTTGGAAATGCCACTTTTTAAATTTTTGGTTTTTGGATCGGTATTTTTATCTGCTGGTTTTTCATTTTTTGGGTTTTAGTTTTTTGCCCCTCCATGTCTCCATTACGGGTCTTAAAAAATTTTTAAAATTAGGGGGTTTTGTTTTTAAATATATTTGAAAAATCTGAAAAACCCATGTGTTTTGGTTTTTTGAGCCCAAAGGGTTTTTCTTGTGTAAATGTATTTACTTGAATTTTCCCCTTTTCTTTTTGTGTGCCTGTTTCCCTTAAACAGTATAGCCCTAAAAAAGTTTTTCTTTACATCCCTGTGAGTTCTTACAGCACCCCTTTTTTTTTTCCTGGGCCATGATATTTTTGGTTCTTCGCAATGTTTTAATACTTTTATTTTTTTTATGCATAAAAGCCCTTTTTATATATTTTGGTAGAACATTTTGGCCGTTTTTTTCCCTTGGGGTTCTTCCGTGTCTTTGCCCTTTTGGGGTTTGAAAAGGTTTCCTTCCTTTCCCAGAAAGGGAATTTTGGGGGTATTTTTTAACCCCTTTTAAAAAAACCCTCGTTGAGACTTTTCTAATTTGATTGTGGGGTTATATTAAATTTCTTAAAACCAAAAAATTTTTGAATTTATCATTACCTGGTGTTTTCCCAGTATGTGAAAGCACTGTTTGTCGACTTTAAAATTTCATAAATAGTTTACCCTTCGAATCTCTTCTCTTTAAATATCGCTAAATCCTAGCTATTTCATTTTTAAATCCATTGTGCCCTGGTTGTGTGCTCCCGGGTTACCCCCTATTTCCTGCCCAAAAACTCTTCTATCTCTGTCTTATTTGGGGTGTTCCTTTTCCCTATTATTTTTTCCCGGTACTAGATGGGTTGTTGGTAAAACTTTTTTTTTTTCCTTTTTTTTTAAAACCATTGGGGTTTTTTTTCTTTTCTAAACTTTTTTTTTTTAAATTATCTTTTAAAATCTTTTAATTTAGAGCCCCTTATTTTTTTGTTTAATTTGTTTTCCCAAATATTCGTAAATAAATTTTCTTTAAAGGGTGTTTCGATGCTTTGCGTAAAACCTTGAATCTTTCAAATATATTATTGGCAGTATCTTTCCATTTTTAGATCGATTACCCTTTTTCGGAAATTTTTTCCAGTCGCCCCGATACTTCCAAAGCTAAAACGATTCTCCCAACTATTCGTTTTTTTCCCATTTTGTATTTTTCTTCTCCCTTTTTTTTTGTTTTTTAAAAAGATTTTTGGCAGTTTTTTTCCCTTTTAAACCCCAAATACCCAAACCCAAACCTGGCTAAAGGCGGCACAAAATTGCCGCATAAACCCGCCCCTGAAAATGAAAAGTTCGTTTTTGGTGTAATCTGAAAAAATTTGTGTGTTAAATTATTTTGAAACCCGCTGCCCTTCATTTCCTTTAAATGTTTGGGGTTTTTAGGTATGAAATGGTCTTCTGTTTGGTTGTTTTGGTGCCCCAAACTCTGACTTTTGCTTTTTTGAAAATTGCAAAAGGGGTTTGGGATTTTTCTTTAGATTGATCATTTAGGTGTATTTTCTATTGCGTTATGCAATCTCCCTCTTGTGTTTGATCTTTCTGTTTTTTTCCTGGGTATCTTGATCTTTTTTGGTTTTGGTTTTGGGGTTTTTCCTAGTGGTTCTGGACGTTCTGGTACCCCTGGACGTTCGGGTATTTTCTGGATGTTCTGGTTGGCCCTGGCGTTCTGGAAAAATCTGGATGTTCGGGTTTGGGGCCTGGCTTCTAAATTAGGTCTGGACGTTCTGGTTGGTCTGGAATTTTCTGGTGGGGCCTGGTAGATTTGAAAGTTCTTGCAGGTAGGGGCCAATCCCGGGTATTTCGGGTTTTTCTAAAACTCTGGAAAGGGTTTGCCCTTCTTCTTCGCGGGACCCTCTGCTGATGTATTGCCGTTTCATCTTGATGCGCTTGTTTTTCTTTCCTTCCCCTTCGCGTTTTATTCCCATTTAAATAGGGTTTTCTGGGAACATTTTATTTTTAAAATATAATTTCTTCTTTGGGCAGCTATTCTCTGTTCACTTTAAATTCTAAAAATGGATATTTACGAACAAAATTCCCTTTTGGGGCTCTTTTCGATAAAACCCTTTTAAAAAAGTCTCCCAAAAAACGTTACCCTATAATAGCTACGCATCACACAAATTTCATATCTTCTGTCCATTTGATGCGCTGTCCCCTTTTTTTCCCGGGTTTGGGGGGTCCCGTAATGATTCCTTACAGAAAAAATCCCCCGTCTGTAATTCCCTATTTTTTCCTTTTTCCCAAAATAAAATTAAATTTTAAATATCTGTCAAAAGGGCACCTATTATTTGTTTTTTGTTTATAAAGTCAATGCACTTAAAAAAAATGAAAAACACTTTTTTCCAAAAGATTCATTTAATTTCAGGGCGGGGGTGAGGTTTTTCGCTTTTTCAAACCCCCTTTTCCTTTTCGTTTTGAAAATCTTTTTTTTTATTTTCGAATTTAGAAAACTTCATCTTCTCGGTTCCGGGAAAAAAAATTTTAAAGGTGCCTTTTCGTAAAAAGCAAAAATTTTAAAACTATTTTTTTTTAAAAAAATAATTACCTTGCTGAAGGGGTTTCAAATAATGCCCCTAAAAAAGGGAAAATATGGCCTAAACCAAATAACTGTCCCAAAAAATTTAAAAAAATTCAACTTTTTCAATGCAATTTACAGCCTACAAAAAAAAAAAAAAAGCATGCATTCCCTATCCCGGTTTTATAGCCGTTCTTGGGCCAGGCTTTAAAATTCAGCAGGGAACAAGGGACACATAGAAAAATTTGAGTTTTTCATTGTTGGGTTATATTTTTATTATTATTATTTTATTAAGTTTTTTATTATTATTATTATTTATTATTAATTTATAATTAAAAAAAATGTTAAGGGCTCTCCCCCTTTGGGAAAACCTCCCTTAGTTTGTTCACTTCTTCCGCCAGTTCTTTTGAAATTTTATGTCTCTGTTTTTTTTGGACATAAAAAAATATTGGGTTTTTAAAAGATCCACTTAAAGGGCCCAAAAATAATTAATTTTACATAGATACTTTTACCAAAGTAAAATTACCCCACATCCAATATGTTCCGTCATTATCTTAATTTTTTCTTCCTGCGTCTTTCAAAAAAAACAAAACAAATCAATTTAAAATTGCTAGATTTTGGGAAAGGGTTTTCTGTAATTGATTGCGTTACACTTTCAAAGTTTTTATTTTTTAAATTTTTGGCCAAACAAAAATTGCTCAAATTTTTTTATGAAAATTTTTTTTAAAAATTTATCATTTGTTTTTTAAGGGTTAAAATTTAAATTTCAAGGGTCCGTTTAAGGAACAAAAAAAAAAGGAAAAAATTTTAAATTTTTAAAAAAAAAGCAGTCATAAACACGAAAATGAAAAATTTGAAAAGGAATTTTTGAAAAAAAAATTAAATTTAATTTTTTTCCCTTGGATTTTTTTCTTCCCTTTCTTTACAAAGGGTTTCCCCGGGCCTATAGACAATAATTTGGAAAAGGGGTTTTCCTGTTAAATTTTAGATTTAAAGGAAAAATTTTTGGTATTTTATTTTAAAAATTTTGGGCCCCTTTTTTGTTGGGGGCCCGGGGCCCCATGAGGTTCAGGAAACGGTTTTAAGGGTTTTTCCCTTGCCCTTTAAAAATTTGCGGATCGGTTTCGAAAAAATATTTTTAAATTTTTTTGGCCCCGGATTTTAGCTTGCCACCCCCAAATTTTGTTTAACCCAACCGAAGGGTTTTAATTTTTTTTGTTTTTAAAAATTTTTTCAAAAATTTTTTTAAAAAAATTTCAACCCGGTTATAAAAGGTACAAAAAAAAAAATAAAATTTTAATTTTTCCATTGTTTTGGGAAAAAAAAAGGGTAAAGAAGATGTGCTCAGCCAAAATGGGGGGGAAGAATTGGGTTTCAAATTTTTCTTATTGTTTTTTTCCTGTTTTCAAAAAAGTTTGCATTGGAAAAAAACCCCCGGGCCCCCCAATGTTCCCCCTTTTTAAATTTTGACCCCCAAATGGACCCCCAAAAAGAAAATTTTTTTCCCCCATTTGGAAAAACAAACCCGCGGATGAGGCCCCTTGGAACCAAAGGGTTAAGAAAATTGGGTTTTTAAAGTTGGTTTTCAGTAATTTTTTTGGGGTTTGTTTCCGCCCCTTTTCAAACGGGGTTTAAGGGGTAAGGGTTCAGTTTGGGACCCCCAAACCCCCCCCCCACCAAACCCGGAGGCGTACAAAGGGTTTTTTTAAACCTTTCTTAAAAAAACCCAATTTTTGTTTAAAAATTATAAAAACGTTGGCTGTTTCCTAGTAAAATAAAGTCAAACCCGGGTTTTTTCCCGATTTTTTTTTCCCCTTTTTAAAAATTGGTTTAATTAAGTGCCTTTTGTTGGGGGAGTAATTTTTTTTTCGGACCTGAAAAAAAAACAAAAATTAAAAAAACCTTTGCAATTGACAAAATTTGAAGGGGATTGGAAGGGGGGAAAGATAATTTTCTCCTCCAAACGAATTCAAATTGCCACTTACCCAACCTGTGGGCTTCAATGGGTTTTTTAAGATAATTAAACCAAAAACAACAATTTAAATTTTCCATTAAAAAAACTTTTTGGCGTTTCCAAAAAATTTCCCAAAAAGCGAATGTTTTTAAACCCTTTTCTTTTTTTTTCCTTCAAATACTTTTAAAACACCCCCTTTTTCATGGGCTTAACATTTTTTTCGGCCAAAAAATTGAAACTAAATTTGGAATTAAAAAAGTTGTTTCAGTTTTCCCCCAATTCCCTACAAAAATTTCCTTATGAATTTTTAAGGGGGGTAGGGAGCACAAAAATTTGGTTTTCCCCTTTTTTTTTAAATTGGCCCTAGGCCAAACCCCGGATAAAAAACCCCAAAAAAACCCTGTTGGGCCAAAAAGGAGATTTTTTCATGAAACTTTCCCAAATTTTAAATTTTTTAAAATCATTTTGCAAAAAACGGTTTTTGTTTTTCCCCGGGAAAAATTTTTTTTTTTCCCCAAAGCTTTTTAATTTTGCAGAAAATTTCTTAAAATTTATTTCCCAAACAAAAACTAAAACCCCCAAAAATTTTGGGGACTGGGGCCCTTTTCCCACCTTTCCCCTTTGGAAATTTTTGGGCCAAAAAAAGGTTTTTTTTAAACTAATTCAAATGGGGTTTGGGGGGTTCCCAAAAATGATGAATCTAATTAAATTATTTCCCTTAATTTTTACCAAAAAGGTGTTGGTCCATGGTTTTTTAAAAAAAGGCCCAAGGGTTGGACAAAATGTTTGGTTTTTGTTCTTAAAAAAAAAGGGCCCCCCTTTGGGTTTTTTTATTGGGGTTCACGCCCAGACAAAAAATTCCCCTAAAACCCGTGACTGTTTAAACCCCCCAATGGAATTTCCCCCATTGTGGCCCCCCGAAGCTTTTTAGTAATTTTAAAAATAGGGCCTGTAAAAATGGTTTTTGGTTTTTTACCCGGAATGTGGTTTTTTTTCCCCCCTTTTTGAAAATTTTCAAAAGCAAAATTTTAAGCCATTTAAAGGGCCCCCCAAAGGCCCCCCTTTTTTGGGAAAATTTTGGGCCTTTTCTCCCAAACACAAAAACCCAAACCAAAGAAACCAAGGGGAAGGGGCCCGTTTCCCCTTATTCAAACCGCGTGGTTTTTTTTTGGGGGGGCCCTTAAAAACCCCAAAATTGAAAAAGATCACTCAATTCCCCCTTCCCCGGGTTCTAGGAGGCCCTTTCCTGTTTTAAAATGGCCTCCAAGGTTTTTTTTATAATTTTTGGGGCCCCCCGGGGGGAAGGGGGGCCCATTCTAAAAGGGGGGGGGGGGGGTTAAAAAAACCCCAGGTATTTTTATGGGTCCCCCAAGGTATTTTTTGGGGAAAAATTTTATTTGTTGTTTTTTGAGGGGTTTCCTTTCCCCAATTTTTACCCCCAACCCATTTTATGACTTTTTCCTTTTTAATTTTCCGGGCCCAAAAAGTTTTTCCTTTGGGGTTTTGGGAATAGAAATTTGAAAAAAAACCCGAAATTTTGAGTTTTGGAGGTGGGGTACTCCCCCAAATAAAAAAAAAAAAAGTTTTTTTTTGAAAAACAAAAAATTTTTGGGGTTTTTTTGGGGGTTTCCAGGTTTTCCTTTTCCCCAAAACAAATTCAAAAACCCAAAATTTCGGGAGAAAAAATTTTTGGGGGGGAAGGGTGGCCCCGGGGGGGTCGGCGCGCCCCTGTGTGAAAACTAAATAATCGCTACGCCCTGTTTGGTTTCAAACCCTTTCCAAAACTTGCTTTTCGAAAAAATTGTTTTTTGAACAAAACCCCGCAATAAAGGGAAAAGGGATATGTCAATTTTTCTAAACTTCATGAATTTCTAAAGTATAAGCGGATATAAAAAAATAAAGAGGGGTTCATTAAAGATATTAAATTTAAAACTTGAACCCGTCTTTAGGTTTCAAAAAAGGAGTAGAATGGGTTATCTTTTCAAAAAAAAATTTCAGTTTCCCAGTTTGGCACATAAAAGACATGACGAAACCCATAAATAACCCGATTAAGAATATTGTTTTAATTTACTTCATTTACAGCTCTAAAATTTAAAATTTTAAAAAACATCTTCTTGATTTATTTTTTGGGGTCTATTTTTAAATTAAATTTTTAACAAAGGGTCAGGGGTTTTTTACTTCCCCTTCACCGCTTCATATATCTGTGTGAGACAGCTTTCTCAACTTTAAAAAATTTAAAAAAAACCAAGTCAAAGAACAGATAAGACTTCCCTTGGGTGTTGATAAATGGGTGCGCGTCCAGTTTAAAACCCACCACTCGCCCCCGTATTGGGGAAACTGTGTGAACTACAACAGTCCCCCTGGTAACCTCTGATGAGGAAACATGCCCACATTTGCTATTTTGGGAACATTTTGGGTTAAAGTTGATAAGTTTTAAATGTTTTAAAGTGATGAACTTGCCCAAAAAAATAAGCTTGGGTTAAAAATTATTTTAAGGAAAAGTTGGGGAAAACCCCCGAAGTGTGTCGGTTACGGGATCCCACTCAACATGTGTGTCGCAGCAGAAAAAAGGTTGGAACCGCCCGATCTAGAGGGGCCCTGGGTCAGGGGAGTAGGGGGCCGTGGGGGCCCCTCTTTCGTGAACAAACCAATTATGTTGGGACTAACATCTTTCTTGCTAGTTTATCCATCTTGTTTTGGGAAGTGAATGGGAAAACGGGGGCTTTTTTGGAAATTTTTTTAAAAAAGAAAAACCCAAAGGAACCAAAATTTGTCCCACCTCTAAACAAATTTTCACTTTAAATTTTTTTTTTTATTTTTTTTCAAATTTTTTTTCTTTTTCCCCCCCTCTGTCGTTTACTTTTTCTTAAGGATTTTCTATTTTTTTTGGGGGTAATCACCTCCAAGGCTGGGTCCTTGGTTTCTTATTGGGGGTCCTGTGTAAATTCCGTTGATGCCCTCTCACAGGGTGGCTCCTTGGTTTTTTTAATTTGGGGGTCCTGTGGAAAAATTCCCTTTTATTTCACCTCTCACAGGCTGGCTCCTTTGGTTTTTTTTTAATTGGGGCTTTTTGTGTAAAATTCCCCTTGATGCCCCTCTCCAGGCTGGCCCCCTTTGGGTTTTTTAAAATTGGGGGTCCTGTATAAAAAATTTCCCTTGATGCACCTCTCACAGGCTGGCCCCCTTGGTTTCCCTTAAATTTAAAGGGCTCCTGGGGTAAAATTCCCTTGAGCCCTCTCCAGGCTGGCTCCCTTTGGGTTTTTTTAAATTTGGGGGGCCTGTGTAAAATTCCGTTGATGCACCCCCTCCAGGCTTTTCTCCTTGGTTTCTTTGGGGGTCCTGTGGGAAAAAAATTTCCGGGGGAAAGCCCTCCCGGGTTCTCCTTGGTTTTTTTTAAATTTGGGGGTCCTGTGTAAAAAATTTCCCTTGATGCCCTCTCACAGGCTGGGGTCCCCTTTGGGTTTTTTAATTTTGGGGGTCCCGTGTAAAATTTTCCCTTTTAAAGCCCCCTCACAGGCTGGCCCCCTTGGTTTTTTTTAATTGGGGCTCCTGTTAAAAATTTTCCCTTTTATGCGTTAAAAAAAAAATAGAAATGTTTTTAGGAGTTTTTTTTAGAACAAAAGGTCGCACGGGGACCCTTGCGTGCCTTCCCACGCCGGGCCCTTTTTCCCTAGCATTTTTCCCCATCTTTGGGAAAAGTCCCTTAAATGAAACTTGTTTTTTCCAAAGGAAAGGGGCAGTAAAAATTTAAACCCTTTAATTTTTTCTCAAATAAAATTTTAAAAAAATATGATGACACAAAAAATGTTTCACCCCCAAAAACCCGTGCGTGAAAAAATTACTAAAAACGATTAAATCCCCTCACGTTGTTGGCGAGCACCGGTTTCTTCAAAACCCCCCCCAGTACGACATTCCCCTAATGTTACATACCAATAAGTTTTTTAAGGTCTTGACCGATTTAGCTGAAAATTTGTTTAAAAAAGGGAGAATAAATAAAATCCCCCCGCCATCCCAGAGGACCTTGACATAATTTTTTTTTGGGAAACTATTTAAACAGCTCTTTGATAACAATATACCCTGGGTTTTCCCCGATAGTATTTTGATTACTTTTTAGGTGGCATCCTAGTGAGCTTTTTTATTTCCATGGTTTAAATTTTCTTTTGTTAAAATTAATTACTATTCCCACACTACTTTAAGGGCTTGACCGATTTAGCCTTTAAAATTTGTAAAAATAGGAGAGAATGGTGTACTTTTTTGCCCCCGCAAAATTTCATAACGATCGGAACATTTTTTTTTTATTTTTTATTTTTTATAAAACCCCCCGAACGGATTTTGGGTTTAAAAACCCATACCGCAAAACCCGCATAGGTGGGATGTAAAATGTGGCAAAATTTTTAGGCCCATCAGAGAAAAGGTGCGAACCCGTACCGGAAAACGTAACAAAAAAAAAAACAAAAAAAAAAGACATTTTGACCATAGATTAAAATGGAGGGCGCTCGCTACGCTCGCCCCAAAAAAACTTTTTCTAGAAACTTTATGGAAACAAAAAAGATATAACTGGAAAACAAAAAACCCAAAAAAAAACATAAAATAATTTATTTCATAAAACCGGAACTAATTAATCCCTTTGGTTTAAAAATTTTTTTTCCCCCTGTAAATGGGGCCCCCGCCGTTTACTTTAGGGCGCGATCTTTACAAAAGGGATACATAAAAAATAAAAGGAAAATTTAAAATTTTTTTATCGACAATAGAAAATTACTTTTAAACATTTTGGGGTTTAAAATTTAAAAATTGGTGAAAAAACCCCCTTTTTAGAAAAAAAATTTTTTGAAAACTTTTTTTAAAAAAAAAAATTTCCATAAAAATTTAAAAATTTTAAAAACCCCTTTTGGGGCAACAAAAAATTTTCTTATTTGTAATTTTTTTGAAATGAGTACCTAAATCCCAAAAACTTAATAAAATTAAAGTGAATACAAGCTACAAAAAAAAAAAACCGGGGCCCCTTTTAAGGGGCCAAAAATTTAATAACGGTTTTAAAAAAAAAAAAAAGGGTTAAAAAAAAAAACCCCTTGAGGGGTTTCAAAAAGGGTTCCTTAAGGGGAAAAAGGGAAGAAAAGGGCGGCTCCTCCCCCCCCCCCCAAACCTTTTGGGTTGGGAAAACGGGCCCTTTATTTGTTTAAAAGGAAGTGTCCCAGCTTTGGAAAGTTTTCCAAACTTTCCCGATGTGAAGCCACGGGGCGTTGTCCCAGAACCCCAACCGCTCGACCTTTTCCACACCACGGGCCAAAAGGGGGAAACCCCACACCACAAGTCCTACTTCTCGGCAGATCTTTTTTAAAACCAAAATTTTCTTTCAAGACACACGCGAGATAACGAGTCCCTAATTTTTTTCAAAAGGCTCGGCGATATAGAGACGCTGCCGCGCTATGTGTAAAAGTATTATCCAACGTCACTTTTTTTCACTAGTATAAATACAATAATATACTATGGTTTCCTTATCAACCCGGGAAATTCATATTATTATAAGAAAAGGAAAAAACCCAAAAAAATCAATAAAATTTTTGTACGGCAACGCCCAAAATATATTGATCTGTAAATTTTGAAAAAAGTTTTTTGAATTTAAGGAAAACGGGAATTTCAAATTTAAAAAAGCTTTCAAAAATTTTTTGGTTCTCCCCAACATTTCAGTTCTCTCAGTGCTGTGTAGTCCCAAATTAAAACCCCATTCAAAACGCAAAATTTAATTTAAAAAATTTCCCAAATTGGCACAATTTCTCTTTTTGTAGTCCATAACCCACCGACAAGAAAGTCATAAGAAAAAAGATTATAACCCCTTCGTACTAAGCCTTGCTTCAATTGATGCCCCCGTTTTGGGGCCCCCCCTGAAATTTAAAATTGTGATAAGTTTTTTTTTACAGTTAACCCCCTGTGTACATACACTAGGAAAAAACTTTTGGGCCCCTTGGGTCGATGAGCTTTTTTTTAGTTTTTAGTGTGCGGGGATTTTCTGTACTTCTTTTAAGTTCCATTGCAAAAACATTTTTGTTAAATTTTTAAAAAATTTTTATAAAAGTAGTACCAAAATTGGGTATGGGGAATTAGAAAAAGGGTTTAAAAAACTGGAGGCCCGAAAACTTGCTTTTTTGGGCCCCATTGTAGGTGAATGTTTTTTCAAGTTTTTTATGTTACTTGTTAGTTTAATTTGTTTTTAACATTTAAAAAAAAATTAATAACATGTGTTAATTAAAAAAAAAAATTGGATTATTGTTATAGGCCTACTCTTCAAAAAACTCATATTAAAAAAACCCTTTTTTTCTTTTATAAATTTTTTTAACTTTTTTTCTTTCAAAGGGTACTACAGCCAAAAAACCAGGGCCGATCTCATGTCTTAATGTTTTATTTCATTTGAACTCTGAACTACCTAAGTTATTTGTATTAATTGGAACCTGGGAGAAGGGAAAGATTAGTTGTGAATTGTCATTGAGACGGGCCATCCGATAATAATACGCCGTAAAATTAACATTTTTAGACACCAAAAATGTCTTCTGCAAATCAACGCTTTCCTTTGTTATTAAACACATTTCTGTGGGTTTGCAAACTGAACTGGATGAAATCATTGATAAAATTATAACAACCATACTAACACAAACAAAGCACAGGCGACTAGCCTACACGGCAATTCAAAGTCATGAATAAGATAAAATGCTATTTGCATGCTGTCTACATTAAGGTGCGTTTACAGTCTTGCGTTTGGGGCGCCGTGACTTGAGCGCAGCCAATCAGAGAACTGGGTTGCCGTGACAGTGGCAGTTTGTTTTGACAACCCAGTTCTCAGATTGGCTGCGCTCAAGTCGCGGCGCACCAAACGCGATACTGTAAACGCACCTTCATACAACAGAAAAGTGAATTCAATATTTGCACGCCACCTCCTTCACAGCTAGTGTCAAAGTGTTCTTGTGGCTGCAAACGAACAAGAGTGCAATATAACACAATGAAGCAAACAAAAGAGCAAGTGCTTACTAGGGCTGTACGAAATTCAAACTTGAAATCACTTAAAAATAAGGGCCTAAGTAAGTAAAAGCCTAAGTAGAATAATAAAAAATGAAAACATTAAACATGAAAATGGTTTTATAGTTGTATAAAAAATAAGTATGCGTACTGTGCGTACCTTGATTGACCTTGTGTCCGGCCTTGCTTGGTGTCTTGCCGCCCTGAAATGCAGAATAAACATTTGGAAGGTTATTTATCAGACGAGTGAGGACAGCATGTCGTTAAACTGGAGGTTCTGGGTTCTAACCCCAGTTGGGGCAAACTTTTATGACAATTGCTATGAACTAGGAAAACGCTTAAGTCCCGCCGCGTTGTTGGATGAGCGTAATTGGTGCATTGAGCTGCCATGTGTTATGCGGATTTTCTGTTGTTTTGTGAAAAAATAATTACTAAGTTCAAGATTTTTTTAAATTAAATTAAATTTAAATAAAAAATAACCTTGATTTTTTTTTTTTTAATTAATCGTACTAATTAAAAAAAAGAAAAAATCGAAAAATTGCGATTTTTATAAGAAATAATTATTTGATTGCGCTCAAATTTCACACGAATATATAAATTCATAAAATTAAGGTTCTGTGAAAAAATTATTACAATAGGATAAAGTATGTAGGTGTTATAAGTAAAATAAATTTTCAAAAAATCGAAAAAAAATCGTAAAATTGCGATTTTCATGAGAAATAATTTTTTAATTGCGCTCAAAAAAGTGGCAGTTCTAAGTTCATGAGATTTCGAAGGCTCTCCATAAAATTTCATAGCAAATGGAGTATCGGTTTAGCCGGATCGTGCTGACAAACACACAAAAATACAGAAAAAAAGGAAAAAGAAAAATTCCGGATTTTTTTCTCCAGTGTAGTGAAATGGAATCTTCGCTTATCGCTCGCTACGCTCGCTACGCTCATCAACATAACTATGTCCTTAAACGGGCTATGCTTAAGAACTTATATTCATAATTATTATTTTTGGATGTATTTCATACAAACTCGGTCAAAAAATCGGAGTTTCTTTTGTAGGCTTTGTCAAGTACTTCCATGTGTAGCTAATTACATACCTACATATTACTTGTCCTTAACTCTACTAAAATAAGTCATTTATATATAGTTTAGATGATGTTTCTCTGTCTGCTGTGTACGGTCGTGGCCGTTTCTCGTCGCCATCCTAGCATTTGCCTCTCGGACTAGGGAAACCACGAAAACCATGTCAGGATGGAAGCTGTCTCGGAATCTCGAAATATCATTCTTAGTTTGAAATTTACGAACTATTCTACACGTGTTGAGTATACGCCTTTTTGAGTCTCGATGTAAACATTGGGTGGAAGAACTAGTTGTTTAATGCTTTCATGTAGCTTCTTCGGTATGATGCCATTAGCCGATATCACGTATGGGATTGTATTTACCTTTTTTTGTTTCCACATCTTCTTGATCTCAATTGCAAGTTCCTATACTATTACTTGTCAATTTTTCTTCTTCCATGTAGTCTCGACGTTATGGCACATTGGGACAGCAACGTCAATAAGGGTATTTTCTTGTTTCTTCTTGTCAATTATAATTATATCCGGTCTGTTGTGATGTATAGTTTGGTCTGTTATAACTTTTGCGGTCGTAATATAATTTGAAATCTTTGCTATCTAGTACTTTCTCCGGTTTGTTTTTTGTAGTAAGGTGTGTGTGTATCAATGAGGTTGTACTTGATTGCTAGTTTTTGGTGAATAATGTTAGCTACTTGGTTATGCCCTGTAGAGGTAATCCGTTTGACATTGTGACTGGCACCCGGATATGATGTGTTCAATTGTTTCACCCCTTACACTACATTTTCTACATTGATCGTTTACTGTCGCATCTTGTATAATGTATTTTTTATAATTTTTTCGTTGCAATCACTCTGTCTTGAATAGCCAGCATAAACCTTCTGTTTCTCCAAATAGTTCCCCGTTTTTTTAACCACCTATTTGATGCCTTAATATCTACGTGACCTTTATGTAGTTCATCAAATGTCTCTTGTGTAGGTAGGGTCTTTTCTGAGAGACTTAACTCTTTTGAAGCGTCAGTTATGAGTTTCCCTTGTAGATTGACATTTTCGTTTGCTAGATTGAGTGGAGTTAATGATTTGTCAGCTAGCACCACAGCCCTATGTAGTTTTGATTGGTTGCTCTTTGTAAAAAAATATTTTCTTAAAATGTCTAGTTGTTTATAATATAAGTTGTTCAGATCAATTAGGCCTCGTCCTCCTTGTTCTCTTGGAAGTGTCAATCTCTCTATTGCTGATTTAGGATGATGCATTCTGTGTTTAGTAAGTGTAGTTAGTAAGTGGAGTTAATATTTCCAGCGCGTGGATGTCTGTCTGTGTCCATTTAATGATTCCGAATGAATATGTCAGTACTGGTATAGCATATGTATTTTATTGCTGTGATCTTGTTTTTAAAACCGTTTAGTTGCGTCTTGAGGATAGTTTTTAGTCGCTTCTTGTATGTATCTATCAATTTTTCTTTCATTACTTTATGTTCAATTCTGGCAGCTATGTGAGAATCCTAAATATTTGTATACTTTGTTATCATTCATTACTCCAATCCTATTTCCATCATCTAGCTGGAACTCTTCTGCCTGCGTAACCTTACCCTTTTCGATATGTAGCGTCTTACACTTGTCTACTCCAAACTCCATGCAGATATCTTGACTAAATTCAAATGTAGTATTGATTAAACTGTTTAGTTGAAAAAAATTTGATGCATATAACTTTAGGTCATCCATGAAGAATAGGTGAGAAATTGTGTGACATACCATATTATTGTCCTTAATTTTAAATCCGTATTTTTGATTCGTTAAGCATATGCGACAGTGGGTTAATGACAGACAAAACCATAATGCGCTAAATGAGTCACCTTGGAAAATGCCACGTTTAATTTTGGATTGGATCTGTATTTTATCTGCTGGTTTTTCATATATTTGTAAAATCTGAATAAGCCATGTTGGTGGTGTTGAGTCATAAGCTTTCTTGTAGTCAATGTAGTTTACGTGAATATTCCTTTTCTTATTGTGTGCCTGGTTCATTACAGTAGAGTCGATAATGAGTTGTTCTTTACACCCCTGCGAGTTCTTACAGCATCCTTTTTGTTCCTCGGCCATGATATTGTATTCTTCGCAATGCTTATATACTTATTTGTTATGCATGAAGTCAATATTTTATATATAGTTGGTAGACATGTAATTGGCCGATATTTACTTGGGTTCTTCGTGTCATTATCTTTCGGTTTGAGAAAGGTTACTCCTTCAGTAAAGAATTCGGGTATTTCTTTAACTCCATTTATAAACTCGTTGAGACATTTTTCAAATTTGATTGTGAGTAGTATTGAATTTCTTATACCAAAAATTTTGAATATTATCATTACCTGGTGCTTTCCAGCTATGTGAAGCACTGATTGTCGACTTTAATTCATCAACAGTTATACATTCGAATCTCATCTCATTAACATCGCTCATCCTAGCTCTTTCGTCTTGAATCCATTGTGCATCCTGGTTGTGTGCTACCGGGTTACCCCATATTCCTGCCCAAAACTCTTCTATCTCCGTCTTAGTTGGTGTTCAATTTCCTGTTATTTCTTCGGTACTAGATAGTTTTTTGGTAAAACTGTTTTTTTTCCTTTTCTTTGAACATTCGGTTTTGTTCTTTTCTAATGCTACATTCTCTATATCTTTTTAATCTCTTAGCAAGAGCACTTACTTTTTGTTTAAGTGTATCCAAATATTCGTGAATGAATTTGTTCAGTGTTTCATGTTTTGTGTGAACCTTGATTCTTTCAAATATATTTTGGTAGTAGAGTACCACATTTTTAGATCGATTACCCATTCGCAATTGTTCCAATCTACCGATATCTTTCCTAAACTCATCGATTCTCCCAATTAGTCGCTGTTCCCATTTCGGAATTTTCTTCTCTTGTTTTGTCTTTGAAGAGGTAGCAGATTTTACCTTTAAGCCCAAGTATCTAATCACTGCTACAGCTGCACAGTAAATTGCCGCATGAACGTCTGCAAATGATAGTTCGTCTTGTGTGTATGCTGATAAATATGTGTGGTTCATTATGTGTACCGCTGTCTTCATTTCCTTTGAATGCTTGGGTTTTTGGTATGTATGGTCTTCTGTATGGTTCTACGTGCGCAAACTCTGACATGGCTGTTGCAAATGCTAAAACTAGGATTATTATTATTATTTATTTTATTATTATTATTATTATTATTATTTATTATTATTATTATTATTTTTTTATTATTTTTTATTATTATTATTATTATTAATTTATAATAATAAATGTTAAGATCTCACCTCCGCACACCTCTTCAGTTTGTTGACTTCTTCTGTCAGTTCTTTTGATTTCATGTCTCTGTTGTAGGACATAAGAAAATATTGTTTTAATAGATCCACTTAAGCCAAAGTATAATTAACTTTACATAGATACTTTTACAATGTAACTTACACACATCCAATTTGTAGTTTGAGATTATCAATTGTTTCTTCCTGCGTCTGCAAAAATAACAAACAAAACAATTAGATGAAAATTGTCTAGATTGGAATGTTATCTGTAATTGATTGCGATACACTTTCAAAGTTTTATTTTAAATTTAGGCCAAACAATTAGCTCAATTGTTATGACATTTTTTGAATATTTATCATTGTTTTTGAGGTAATTAAGTTAGTGTCGAAATTTAAGTGAAGCAAAAAATTAAAAGGAAAAAAATTATAACTTTTAAAAGAAAACAGCAGATAACATAAGGAGCACGAATATAGAAAATAATTTAGTAAATGGCAAGTTTCTGTTAAGATTAAGATTAGATTAAGGTTAGATTTCTGTGTATTGTATTTATAACTGTGGGCTTACTTTAATTTTTTTTTCTTGGGCCTCGTAGAGGTCCAGAACCCCAGTCATGGACACTGCCATTGCCATTAAATCCTCCAGCATCTGTAAGCAGAAACAAATATTTTGAAGTATTTAGGCCCCAGCATTTAGCTGCCAGCCCCCAGTTATGTTGGTACGCCCAAGCCTGGCAATGATGTACTAGCATCGTGTAGATTTATTCATTAGCCTCTTTAAAATTCAGCAGGTATACAAGGTACACATAGACTATTTGAGTTGTCCTTGTTGGGTTACAGGTTATTAGACGAGTGAGCTCAGCCAACGTAGTCTCAAAGCAATTCGAACGGATCTTCATCGTGATTAATTTGTCTGTTTGTAAAATGTCTGTTTGCAAAAAGTTTGCATTGGAAAAAAATACCCTTGCTCACCAATGTTACCACTAGAAATGTTGACAACTGACAAAAATTTCAAAATTTTATCTTGCCCTGCCATCTTGCAAAAAACAAAGCTGTAAAAGATAGATGTAGAACATCTGGAGCCGAAATGGGGTGGATGAATGGACCTTTCTAAAGTTGGCGATGTGATATGTTTTGGTGTCGCCGGCGTCCGCTTGCAAAGAGATATATCTAACGCATCAGTGGCAGACACCCCACCACCACCACCTGCTGTCTTATCACGGTTTGATAGCCGTTCTTGACCAGGTAACTCGCTCACTCATCCAACAACGACTTACGCGTTTTCCTAGTAGGAAATATAGTGCGAACACCTGCGGATCAACGCCAGGGTCAACAAGGCTGATTCAGAACAACCTTGAATTTATTAAGTGCCTCGTTGCTAGGACTTCTCTTAAGTCACCGCTGAATCCATATTATAAATTAAAAAACTTTTGCCTGAAGCGGGATTTGAACCCGGGACATTGGAAGGCTAACGAGTAACGACTACTCCAACGAACTCCTCACAAGGGTTTGTTTGGTTTACCTAGTGTAGTGTAGACTTGTGTAGTGTAGGTGTAGGCCTTGAAATCAAATTACACTACACTTTACCCAGGATAACCAAACGTTTTTAAGCTACACTCTACACTAGATTCGCTCACATCTAACTGTCAAACAAAAGAACATAAAAACAACAAACAGTACTGTTGAAGGCACTAAATGATTCAAAATTATAGAAAATGTGTACTATCTGAACGATGAAAAGCTATTTGGAATATAAAATTCAATGTGCTTATCCTAATTGAGGTTAGAGTACCCTACGCATTTGCCCTCATCACAAAACATAGTGCCACATAAATAAAATACTTCGAATCAGTTTCTAATACGTAATTATGGACTATTAATTGATTTTAGGAGTTATATTGGATTGTCAATGAAAGAATGTGTCCATTCATCATGTTTTAAGCTGTTTCTCTTCAAATGTTGCGCCTAAATTTCTACACCTACACTCTACACGACCTCCTAGAGCTCGTGTAGAAATACTACACTTAACACTACACGAAGTCAAACCAAACGGCTACACTTTACACTACACTTAATACGAAAACGCTTTTTAGATATTTTGAGCCTACACTAGTGTAAAGTGTAAGTTTCGTGTAGCAAACCAACACAACCTAATCTGCCACACTTGCCTCAAACTGTGAGGCAGTACGCTGTTTTATGAAGCACTCAATTAAAACAAAAACAACAACAATTTAATAGTTCACATTATAAGAAAAATCTTGACAGGCCTATTTGCCATAGAAACTAACAATCAAAGTCAAATCAAGGTGTGCGGTAGCGCACCAGGCCAAGCCACGCGCGGCTCCGCTTCACTAGCGCCTATTACCGCACGCCTACTTTAGCACTTAAGGTTAGGTTCAACAGAGGATTGGCCGGATTTAAACAGGGTCGGCATGAATTCCCGTGTTTTCTTTAGAGCCCAATATCTTCTGATCTAATATAGATACAATCACGATTTTACCTTTAAAAGAAAGCTCTATCTTTTGTTATCATTAATAAACATAATATGCATAGCTTAATCTGATACTTACCTTGAAATTTGAGATTTAGCAAACACCCTGAAAAAGACGCTCTTCAACGATATTATCAAGACTACTTAGAATTTTAAAATTTCTTTTGCTGGTGCTGGAAGGAAAAACAAATTAACGTGTTTTGCTGAACACAAGCTTGAAAAAAATTCGAAATTTTAAGCAAATTAAAAAATTGTGTTATATGAAGTACCATTTTAAATATAAACAAAACTACAATTTTGTTTCCACACAATCTAGATAAAGCATCGGACCTATCCATCGCACTAGTTACATTTGAAAAATAATTAACGGTTATTACGTATTGATTGAACAGCGTACATGGTTTTGTGCAAGACCGGCACAACTGCATTTCCATCACCGAAACACAGCAAGTCGTAAATTATCACCCCTCCTTTGCCTTCGAGTGAGCGGTGTCGTGTGAACATCCGAGCGCGCAACTTGAGCGAGTGGACCTTGCATTTGCAATGCAACCTCCCGACACTGAGTTTGGAAATACACAAAGCTTCCGAGCTAATACTAAAATATAATAATAAATATTAATACACTAAATACTATGGAGTCGACGCGCATGGAGTTTGATACGAATGAAGTAGATACATCTAATACCGCCCGTCTGAATGTATTAGGCCTACTGAGCCCAAAAACCACTTACCAATCCAGTATTCGGACATCTTGTCTAGCCATATCCAGTCTCGACTGCGCAATCTCCAATCTCAGCTCGGCGATGACCCGTGCATCTGGTGTATTCTCAGGAGGTTGGTACATACTCGTTGCGGCTGGGACCTGGGCCTAAACAGGAGGTTTAGAAATGTAGTTCTTACACAGTGGCGAAGCTAGTAACTGAACTCATCCAATTATACAACAGAAAATTGAATTCAAAATTTGCATGTCAACCTTCTTCGTAGCCAGTGTCAAAAGTGTTGTCACATACCTTTCTTCACAAAGATTCGTCGTCGTCGAGTCTTGCTCTCTTTCTCTCGTTCAGTATGGTGTCGGCCTCTGCTGCTGCTTACACTGCTTTTTAATTGGCGATTTTTCTGTTGATGGTTCATAAAACATTGTTTTAATTATTAGATCCATTTGAGCCAAAGTATGGGCCATGTACATAGATACTTTTGAAATGTAACTTATGCGCGCTCAATTATATCTTGGAGTTGATCATTTTGAGCTTGTTTATCAATTAATTTCGATTCAAGAGTCGCAATCTCTTGATCTTTTTGTTTCAACTCGACATTTAAAAATTCATTGTCTTTATTTAAGTCCTGCAAAAAATATTCAATAATAGGATTGCAGGGATGCAAATAGAATTGTGTTGATAAAAATAAAATAACAATAATATAAAACAAAGAATTTTAATATCCAAAACAACTCGGTGACAAAACATAACACGCAATGACAGTATCCTAAATAAACATAACCTCCAACGTTTGGAATGGTCTGTTGACATACTCCTAGTTCGTCACCTCGCCACACGCACGCAGAGCCTTTCTCCCACTTCCTCTTCTTTCTTCTACATGCTTTCTTGGCTATTTCTCGCAGTCTTGAGAACTCACTGCGATTGGCTCTTGTATCTCTCTGCAGCATTCTCTTTCTAGCCTCGTTTCTATTTTCAATGGCGGCTTTGCATTCATCGTTGAACCAAGGATCTCGCTCATCCACTTGCTGGAGTCCCACTACTTCCTTCGCTGTCGTGGTAATTGCTGTTTCAAGTATTCTCCACTCGTCTTCTATGACAGCCGCTCCCTTCACCTTTGCCTTCTCTAACATAAGCTGGTCCTCCGGGTGGTCTGCGAACTCCTTTCGTACTTCCTTCGCGCACTCTGCGTCACCCACCAATTTCTGGCCGTCGTACTTCTGACGCTTGACGCCTCTTTCCATCCTCGACACAGCTATCCGCTGTCGGCATCTCGCTCGCACTAGAAAGTGATCCGAGTCCACAGCCGCGCCTCGGTAGCTCCGCACATCCATAACATCGGATCCGTGCCTACTGTCGACGAGTATATGATCAATCTGTTTCTGCGTCACCCCATCTGGGGAACGCCATGTGGCCTTGTGTACGTTCTTGTGTGGAAATTTGGTGCTACTGACCGTCATTCCCTTGCTTATGGCAAACTCCACCAACCGCACCCCATTGTCATTGGATTCTGCATGCAGACTCTGCTACAAAATTTTGCTACAAAGGTATGATGGGCTGTGTTTATAGAACAAGTGTTTGAATGATGGAATGAATATGTTTGAATTAGTCCTTGTTGAATGTTGCATTTTTGTCAAAAAGCTGAGGGTTTGAATACGTAAATCTTGGAGCAGCCATTATAAGAGCCACCGGAAGTGTTAATATGTTCAGTGTAGTAAAATACTCTTTGCATGATTGTCGTTTGGATATTACAGCAATTATTCTTGCAGACTTTTTTTAAAATTATGAACAGCCCTTTAGCTTCAGGTGCAGATCCCCAGAGTAGATTACTATACATTAAGAATGAATGAAAATAGAAATGATAGACTAAGAGTAAAATTGTAGCTGAGACCGTCATTTTTACTTAACGTAGCATATTATAGCATCCACTCAATAGACGCGGTGCAATGCGGTCTATGTGGGGTGACCAGCTTAGAGATTCTGTAATGGCGAGACCCAAGAACGCAGCTGAGCCGCTGTTCGTAATACTCGGCCCATCCAGATATATTAGAGACATTACCGGGAAGGTATCAGGTTGAATTTTAAAATATACAATACATTTTTTAATGGCTGAATGGCTAATCTGTTATGATTGCAATAAGTTGAAGTTTTAGAAACTTCTTCATTTGCAACCATAAGTAGCTCAGGTAGGCATTCTTTTGGTGCAGTCAGTAGGTGATTTTTGTCGTCAGCATAGAGAGTCACATGTCCTTCTATGCTAGTATTTGGAGAGTTCTTATATGAAGTAGTTTGGGGAGATCGTTGGTATGCAGAAGGAAGAATAGAGGCCCCGGCACTGTGCCTTGGTGTGTGTAATGATGAAGATGGTATTTTTACACCTTGGGTGCGGCCGGATATAATAAAGAGATCCAATTATGGATGGGCCTAGCTCATGTGGAAAAAAAAATTTTACTATCACAGCATTATGAAAAGAATTTCTAAATAATAACGTATCTACTCTCAAAGTCTCTATTACTCATACATACACAGCCCCCTGATTATCTTAACACCCTAAAGGGGGGAAAAGCATCCAAATCCAAAAACCCAACACTCTAAAATTTGTTTTTTAAATGTAGAACATACTGGAGCCGAGAATGGGGTGGATGAATGGGACCTTTCTTATAAGTTGGCGATCGTGATATAGATGATTTGGAGTGTTGGTGTCCGCCGGCGTCCGCTTGCAAAGAGATAATATCTAAAAGCAATCATTGCGCAGGACACCCCACACCACCACTCTGCAGTCGTTATCACTGTTGATAGCCGGTCCTTGCAACAGGTAACTCGCTCACTCACCAACAACAACTGTACGCGCGTTTTCCTAGTAGGAAATATATGTGCCGAACACCTGCCGAATCAACGCCAGGCGTCAACAAGGCTCGATTCAGAACAACCTTGAATGTATTAAGTGCCTCGTTGCTTAAGGACATTCTCTTAAGTCACCGCTGAATCAATTATAAATTAAAAAACTTTTGGCCTCCTGAACGCGGATGTGAACCCGGGGACAGTGGAGAAGGCTAACGAGTAACGACTACTCCAACGAAATCCTCACAAGGGTTGTTTGGTTTAACCTAGTGTAGGTAGACTTGGTGGAGTTTGTAGGTGTAGGCTTGAAATCAAAATTACACTAAACTTTTACCCAGGAAACAAACGTTTTTATTTATTTTTTAAGCTACAGTCTACACTAGATTCGTCACATCTAACTGTCAAACCAAAAGAACATAATTTAAAACAACAAAAAAACAGTACTCGGTTTGATAGGCTCCCCTCCCCCCCCCCACTAAATGATTCAAAATTATAGAAAATGTGTTATCTGAACGATGAAAAGCTATTTGGAATACAAACTTCAAATGTGCTTATCCCTAAATTGAGGTTTAGAGTAACCCCTACGCATTTCGCCCTCATAACAAAACATAGTGCACATAAAATAAAATACTGCGAATCAGTTTCTAATTACCGTAATTATGGACTATTAATTTGATATTTAGCAGTTATATTGGTATTTCGATACATGAAAGAATGTTGTTTCATTCATCATGTTTTAAGTGTTCTGCTTGTGAAATGTTGCGCCTCCCCTAAATTTCTACAAATACACTCGTACAACGACAACTCCTAGAGTGTGTAGTAAATTCTACCACTTTACATATTAAACGAAGTCAAACCAAACGGCTACACTTTACACTACACTCTTAATACACGAAAACGCCTTTTTTAGATATTTTGAGCTACACTAGTGTAAAGTGTATAGTTCGTCTTGTAGCAAACCAAACAAAACACCTAAATCTGCCACACTTGCCTCAACCTGTGAGGCCAGTACAATGTTTCTTTATGAAGCACCTCAATTAAACCAAAAAACAACAACAATTAATAGTTCAAATTATAAAGAAAAATTTCAAATCTTGACAGGACATGTGCCATAGAAAACAATCAATCAAAGTCAAATCAGCGTGTTCTACCGGTAGCGCACCGGGCACAAGGCCAAACGCGCTAGGGCTCCCGCTTCCACTAGAGCATATTACCGCACGCCTACTTTAGCACTTAAGGTAGGTTCAACAGGAGGATGGCGGATTCACACAGGGTCAGGCATGACTTCCCGTGTTTGATCTTTAGAGCCCAATATATCTTTGACTAATATAGAGATAACAATCACGATTTTACCTTTAAAAGAAAGCTCTATCTTTTGTGTTATCAATTAATAAACATAATATGCTAGCTTAATCTGATACTTACCTTGAAATTTGGATTAGCAAAAAAAACCTGAAAAAGACGCTCTTCAACGCATATTATCAAGACTACTTAGATTTTAAAATTTTTTGTCTTTTTGGCTGGTTTTGCTGGAAGGAAAAACATAATATTACCACCGTGTTTTTTTAGTGAAAACAAAGGCTGTTGAAAAAAAATTTCGAAAATTTTAAGCAAAATTAAAAAAATGTGTTTATATGAAGTAACATTGTAAATATAAACAAAACTACAATTTGTTTCCACACAACAGAGAATAAAGCATCGACATAGTCAATCGCCTTACTAGTTACATTGAAAAAATAATTAACGGTTATATCACGTATTTGACTTGAACAGCGTACCTGGTTTTGTGCAAGTACCTGCCACAAATAGCATTATCCTCACCGAAACCAGCAAGTCGTAAATTATCACCCCCCTTTGCCTTCGACGTGAGCGGTAAGCGTGTAGTTAGTTGAACATCCGAGCGCGCGCAAATTTGATGCGAGTGTGGACCTTGCATTTGACAATGCAACCTCCCGACCATGAGTGGAAATACACAAAGCTTCCGAGCTTAATCAAAAAATAATAAAAATAAATACACAAAATTACTAAGGAGCGACGCGCATGGAGTTGATTACGAATGATGACCAGTATAACATCTAATACCCGGCATTTTCCGTAGGAAATGTATTAAGGGTCCTTACGCATCCACAATAAAACCCTCTTACCATCCTAGTAATTCGGAACATCTTGTCTAGGCCATATCCGTGAGTCTCGACCCGGATCCGCAATCTCAATCGTCAGCTCGGCGATGACCCGTGAATCTGGTGTATGTCTCGGAGGGTTAGGTAATACTCGTTGCGGGCTGGGACCTGGGCCTACAAATCAGCTAGTTTAGAAATGTATGTTCTTAAACAGTTGGCGAATAGTGTAACTGAACTCATCCAAATTATACAACAGAAAAAAATGATTTCAAAAATTTTGCCATGTCAACCTTCTTCGTAAGCCAGTGTCAAAAGTTTGTCACATACCTTCCTTCACAAAGATTTCCGTCGCTGATCGTCGAGTCTTGCGTCTCTTTCCTCTCGTTCAGTATGGTGTCGGCCTCTTGCTGCTGCTTGCACTGCCTTTTTTTGATTGGCAATTTTTCTGTTGATGGTTCATAAAACATTGTTTTTTAATTATTAGATCCATTTTAATTTTGAGCCAACTATGGGCCATGTAAAATCGATACTTTTGATAAATGTAACTTACCGCGGCGCACCTCAAATTATATCTTGGAGTTGATCATTTTGAGCTTGT
Organism: Sweltsa coloradensis; assembly: GCA_024449915.1. Taxonomy (NCBI): domain Eukaryota; kingdom Metazoa; phylum Arthropoda; class Insecta; order Plecoptera; family Chloroperlidae; genus Sweltsa; species Sweltsa coloradensis. The sequence goes on from JAMZAV010012212.1 coordinate 35,081, forward strand.
TTATCAAATTAATTTGATTCAAGAGTCGCAATCTTCGTGATCTTTTTGTCATTCTAACTCCGACATTTAAAAAGTCATTGTCTTTATTTAGTCCTGCAAAAAATATTCAACTAAAAAGGATTCGCAGGATGGCAAATAGATTGTGTTGATAAAAATAAAATAACAAAGTAAGATAAACAAAGAATTTTTAATATCCAAAAACAAACTCGCGTCGACAAAACATAACACGCACAATGACCCCCAGTATCCTAAATAAACATAAACCTCCAACGTTGGAAATGGTTGTTGACCATTACTCCTAGTTCGTCACCCTCGCCAACACGCACGCAGCGCACGGATTTAGAAAATAGAAAAATGATGCTAGCAATTTTATTTTTCTTGTGTTGGTTATGCCGATTTAAACAAATGCAACTTTGAAGGTCTGCGTTCAATCTAGGCTGAATCCTACTCTAGGTGGTTGTCTGTGCATAAGCATGTCGGTGTCAGAGCTTAATGTTGGTACTTCCTGTAACATGAAAAATTAAGAATAAGTTAGCTATCTAGGTTTTATAAACAATAACGCTTTGAAGAAAGAAGGACACTTATCTTATCCGCTTACATATTTACCCAGTGGCCCCGATTGCATGTGCATTTATTCCCGTGTATAAATGGTATATAGGGACGGTATTATTAATTGCAGGACATGGCATGGCAGGATAAGGCCTGGTTAAGTCTGGAGCAAATCTCATCCCAATCAGAAAATTGTCAATCCAACAAAAAGTTACAACAAATGTTTTTTCCACTGCACTTACCACAGCCATATATAAATCAGCAGATTTGCAAAAAAGAACACTAAAAATTTGCCCCAACATCTGTTTTTTCACAGTTTTATTTAATGAGGTTGGTGTTCCGTAAAGGCGACCGGTTGAGACCATTCTGGGCTCGACTGGGTATTGTTATTTTCCATTGGTTTCACCAACGTCTGAATTTGTTGGGGCGGGTAATCTGCCCTTGGCCTCCGAAATGGTGCTATGCATCGACAACGGCCGGTTGTTTTAATAAAGTTGTGATATCTCGTGTAAAATGTTACATTAAATACATATCATTTACCGTAAATAAATGGAATGATTTGATATGAGAAGATAGAAATGAATATAATATGGCTACCCATGATGTCAGTTACAGGAAACCATTGTCGGAATTGACATTATTCAATGATTTATTGCAATGAGTAAGAATTTACGAATGTGAAAATAACACAGCGCTTTCTTCAAGACCAGCCCAAAACGACCGGAATAAAAACTGTGGGCTTCTTGGTCTCGACCAAAAAGGAAAACAGCAAACGCATCGCATACGTTTCTATGCAAATCTGATTATGTCATTGGTGCCAACTGCCGAATTGTCGTTTACTTAAATTTCCATAGGTCGCAGACTGGTCGTTTCTGAGTTAGCCTTTGCGGACACAACCTCTGACAGAAGATTGGTAGCTGAGATCATTAAAGAAAAGAAAAAAGGCGTATTATTGCCGTAAATTTTGGACTAGCCTAGAAGGCACTCTATCATCATACCATGGAGTGGATGATAAGGGATTGGGGTCTAGATCAAATGGTAACTAGCACGCACGATCGTGTTTGTTTTTTTGAGCATATTCGCCACATTTTGATTGCTATAACCACTATTAGCAGGTTGTAACTGTTGATACCATGAATCTGTGAGGTAGTAGGCCCGCGGTTAACCTCTCTTTGTGGTAACCAAAAGTAAACAATCAAAATGGTCTGCAATTTGAAGAGTGCCTAAACTTGTACACCGCCGACCACACACCTGCGCCTCGAGTACTTGCCTAAGTACTATTTATAAAACTCCATGATCATAGCTCAGTGTTCATTCTGCATAAGCGATTTTAGTAAATCAAAACTAGTTATTTGTGCGGGATTTGTGTCAAAACAAGGCGTGCAGGCCTAGGGTTGGCCTTAGGAACGGAGGCCAAGGGCTTGATCGTCAAACGTGTTCGAGGTTAGTTATTAAATTTTATCTAGTTCAGTCCTATGCCTAATCGAACTTTTAGGCCTTACATGTGGTATTTATGAATAATTTTCTACATCTGGGCATAGGCCCCCGAGGACAGGTTTCGATTTGTTTTTCATTGAGTGGTAATGACAACTTTCTCGTTTTACACATAGACGCAAAATTTAAAATGTCACGCCATCTTTTTAGCATAGTTTCTCACCCTACTCCCCGTGCGAGGCGGGATAAGTCTTAATGAATTGGATTCGGAGTTGTTATACCCCGCACTTATACACCTAACTCTGCTTTCTCTATCCGGGATTTATTAAAAATGTACCATGAATCGGGGGCCCCAGTGAGTAGGAAACAAGTAGGAAAACCGTGGGCGAGGGGGGGGGGGGAGGGGGGGGGTGTGGGCAAAAAAACTAACGTGAGGTTAAATATTATATCCAGAATTCTCTGTAGTAACATGACACTTACACTATAGAATTCGCCACCTAATCACCTTGTAAAATGAATATTCGAAAAACCTGTTATATGTGCGTAGTACATAAAACAATTATGTTTCGTTTAAAAATTAATAAAATGGGCCACTCACGTTCATTTTAGGAGAGTTCTTGACGATCGCAGGGACAGTGCTGTAAAAACATGTTTTACAGAGACCGAGTTTGCCGTTAATGTTAAACATGACGAAATAAACTGTAGTTACTGGTGACATTTTTTTGGACTTCGGCCCCAGACCCAAGCTACCGCCAACAATATCATCTAATGGATATGGCCCCCCCCCCCCCCCCCCCCCCCCCCCCCGCCTTTCATAACGTTTCCTACGCGGCCTGATATTTACCGTATTCTGGCTAATGTTTTTTATTTTAAACACAAAACTCTCGTAAAAACAAATGTGACTTCCGACCGAATAAAGATCAGGGCCGTCTTTAGGTAGGTGGGGCCGCCCCTAGGCAATAAAATTTTGCCGCCCCAGGACCCAACCCCCACCCAATACATAACATACAAACAATAAAGTAAAGGTAAATTAAAGGTTTTCATTTTAATTTTACTTAGAGATCTATCTGAACACGTAGCACCTTCTCGCAACAAAGTTCGTCTGTACTCAGGAGCTGGCAGCCAGCTAGCACCACAGTTATTAAAACCACGGCAAAAATCGTACTGTTCGGAGAACCCATAATAGTTAAAAAACGGTACGGGGATTTGGGATATAGATTAATGCTATAGCTTGTGCGAAGGACGCTGAATCTGCCTGATTGGAGAGCGAAATTTTTAAAAATTTTCAACTTTTTTTATAAAAGCTCCAAAACAAGTTGTTTTTTAATAAAATCTACTAAATTACCATAATGAGATATAATAAAATAAAAATATGTAAAAAAAAAATAAATAAAACAAAGAATTGTGAATTTGTTTCGTTATTAGTGCATTGCCGACACGCCCCCTAGGCCGCTTGGCAATGGTCCTTAGTGGGAAAGATTGCCCCGGGTCTCAATGTCATCTTTTGTTGTTGTTCTGGGTCTGTCAAGGAATCAATATATCCCGTCAGGTGAGTGTCAGCATCCTACGGGTGCAATTCTTTCCGGTGGAACACTTATATATTGTATTTTACCTTACATAACCTCACTAAAAATAGTTTGAGGCCTTACCCTTCAACTACATTGATGAGCTAAGATTAGAAGGGGGGCCATGGCCCCGTCCACCGGCTTGCAGCACGTTCGAGACCATGTGACAAACTGTTTCTGCAAAACCAATTAACCCATAATATTTTTAATGGGTCTCGCATCAAACGACTACAAGAGTACATAAAGCAGCAATGACGTCTATCGTTCTCTTCGGCTCATGTGGCGATCTGTGGCCATGCAAAACTATAGGGAGATTGTATAGAGGATACTTATGTTTGTCACGGGGATCCATGCACCTTTGGTATTTAATTAAAACAGAACAGGGCGGACTTTCCGTTTTTACTGGCCAGCAACTCTCCTCTTGGGAGGTCGTACCGCGGAATAGAAAAAAAAATAAACTAATAATGACACTGTAACCAGGCGCCCAAACCAAACGTTCCAAGCCGCCATTGTTGCCATAGACTCCAATTTTTTTTAGTCGTTTGAAATCGTGCCTTGCAGGCAAGGGCCTGGGTTTCCCTGAAGTTTTAAAAAAGGTTATTCTGATATCTCTCCAGTATGCCTAAGTATTAAATCGCCCCTTTGGCATCTTGCATCGCAAACGGAGATCTATTGTCCTTGTCATTCCTTTCTGGATTCCGGGCACATCAAATTTCCAAACTCCGCAACCTTCTCGTGGTTTGGCCCTTGATTAGGGGGAGTTTGATCCCTTGAACACTAAATAAGCGAGCTCTGGTCGTCGTCGGGAACTTCCCCCTTCTCTTTGGACTTACCTCCCGACGTCGACGACAATGACAACACGCAACACGGCGGACGGATGACAATGGACGCAGGACGACCACCGACCACGGACACGTGGGGGAACCACGCCCTCCCAATACGCTTGTGGTGGTTTATGACCAGCACAGGAGTCTTGTCCCAAGTAGTCCACCCCTTCTTGACCCCAGCGTATCATCCCTACGTCCTACCCTCCCCTCGATTACGCCCAAAGATTGCACCCCAATTAAAATATGAGACGTTGAGCAATACAATAATAATTATTAATTCCCATATGGGTCAACAGTAAATGAGCTCCTCTGCCTATCACTTCTGATAGGAATACCGGCTCGTTGTCAATAGGGCTTGTTACATTTTCCTTAATTATATGGTTTGAGATTCTTCTCTGCCGGACTTAACCTCAATGTACGTGAGTTAGGTAAAAGGCTGATCTCTGTAGTCTGATGAGACAAGGAAACCAAACCCCATGCAAAAAACCAACACAGCATTCACTCAAGGGACGGTAGATGCAATCAGCAAAAAGCAAGTTAAAAAATATGACGATTGCACAAGGTCTGATTGATAATAACTTGAATAGTAAACTGATAAGCAATCAATCACAGTTGTTGGACGCGTAGAGCTCCCGCATTCATCTTTGATTGGGACACACACGTCGGCACATGGATGTAGGTTGTGGCCCGGAAACGTCATCTGAAACTCTTGTGTAGGTTTGGTTAGTAGGTTTGCCAGCTGTCTGATAGCCTAGTTCAGCGCGTCACGCAATCCCCCCGGACGCCCGGGCCAAGGTCGCAGTTTCCCTGATTGGAAGATCGTTGGCTATCACGAGCTGAGTTTCAGGCGCGCTTTCTCTTTTTTTTAATTGGACCGAAATTGTTATGGTCTTTAGAATCTAATGTCATCTACAATGGGACATTTCCGAAAAGCTGTTGAATAGTGCTTTGGTGTGATGGCAGTTCATCCAGCCACTGTTTTTAAAGCATCTGTAAGCCACGATATCACTTTCGGAAAACAACGTTCGAGCACCAGCGCCATACTATGGGAGTATGGCACTGTTCGGGGAGCCGCGCATGCGCGTTGCCAAAGGATTGTTGCAAAATATATATTTTACGGCAAATTTTAGTTTTAAGGTCTCACCGTCATATAAGGGAAATTTAAGTTATTAAGTACGTGCAAGGTGACGCAACTTCTACCGTTGTTTATTCAAAGCGACTGGACTCAGGTATAAACAACCTATTACGCCTTTTTTTTTTTTTTCGCCACGAGTTTTTTTTGGGGTTTTGTCCCCCCCCCCCCCCACCCCCCAACGGGTCAAAGAAAGATACATAACAATTATAATTAGGTGATTCCGCCCATTTTTTTGATTTTAAAATACGCCAATTCTTCCCATATGCTGGACAAATCGATGAGCCAAGGTTTTGATTAAAACCTAGATCGAGCTATTGAGTAATGCTGAAATATGCTCACACCAAACCATGTTACGGATGACAAGCATAGCATATTCAACAGCTTCGAGAATGGAGTCAAAGCCGGCAAATAGCATTTATTGAACAACCTTACGGAAACGCAGCCAATGCGACCGTAGAAAGAATGCACAGCGTGGTCCGTCGTTGTCGGGAGTAGTGCTCGCCGCCGCGACCCTGCTCGAATGACGGCGGATCGGAAAGGAGAGAAAAGATAGAGGGGAGAGAGAGAAAAGAGGAAAAAATATTGGTCGCCTTGAAGAACGACATGAGTAGAGGATGGGCTATGATTGTGATCTTATGAGAAATGGGCGTGCATCGTTGTGACATGATGGTGGACCTCTAGGAAGTAAAAAACCCCCAAATCTGCATTAAAATCAAAATTGTTGAATGTATTAGTCGTCGAGGTGAGCGAAGCGACATAATGAGGATTTATAACGCTTCAATACTTCCCGATCGGGCTTGGTCCGTGATTAATTCTGTTTGGTTCTGTTTGTTCCGCGGTTAATACGGACAAAAACGGCCAAATAGACGAGCTGAAATTTTAAACAGGACATCCGCTACCAGGAAAACTAGAAAACTCGCTAACAAAATGGAGCGCCAATCTATTTTCGATTTTAAACCCACAAGAAAAAATAAATTGAAAAATATGCTATTGAAATGTGCTAGGTTTCATTTTTAACCAACAATGCCTCTTTCTTTGAAGAAGTCATTTTACACAAATTAATTTATTAGGCCTTTTTGAGTACATGTATAGCTTGGTGAACAAGGTACGAATATGGAACGACCCAAGGTTTCCCCTAAATTCTGCTGGGACATTGAGTAAAACTTGCAATCTTTACTCGTATTTGAGTACTGGCTTGGCTGTTTTCCATAGGTATTGATGCATTTCAAAACATGTTTCATAATTTTTTAAATACAACCAGAAAAGAAACCAAAAAAAAAAAATCTTTTCCGGACCGGGGGTTTTGAGCCCACGAGGTCTCACACATTTGGGTATAATGGCGCCTAGCCAACTAGAATAGGGACAACACCAAATTCGTTGTTAGCCGAGGTGAGCTAGTCATGAATGAGTACCCTCGTGGGGAAAACATTTGCATTAAAAATTGATAATTATTATTGTTCTAAAAAATAATTAGGGGTTTTAATAGTGTAGTTGGTATTAAGGGCGCGAACATCCGGGATTGGGGTAGCCTGCTGAAAAACAACTCCCCCGTTCATCTATGCATTTTTCTTTCTGTTGTGGGGATCATGAAAGAAGTTATGTTTTCCTGTTTAAAGAACCATTTCGAGCCAAAGTATCTTTTTAACTATCCCAATCGGATAGTTTTGAAATGTAACTGACAATGCCATTTGATCAAGAACAACTTGGTGACGGCACTGGATTTGACAGCTTTTCGTCCTTCTCGTCTTCCAGAGTCCAATGGAAATTGCAATTCCTGCAAAAAAAATTATTCCAATACGAAACATTATGCTGTAGGAAAAAATGAATTAGGTAAAAAATCGTTCTAGTTTGAAGATGAGAAATAATAGGTGGTTTTAAGTGTGAGTAGGTATAAAGGCCGCGAAACATCTGAGCTGCTGCAAAACAACTCCCCCCCGGTTTCATACAGCTTTTTCTTTCTGTTGTGGGGATCATAAGAAGTTGTTTTTTAAAGCTCCATTTGAGCCCAAAGTTCTTTAACTATACATAGATAGTTTTGAAATGTAACTTACAAATGCATCTATCAAAACACCTTGCAAACCGCGCACTTGGTTCACAGCTTCCCTTGCTCTTCTTCCAGCAGTTCAATTGAGTGGCTTCCACAATTTGCACAATTTTGCAAGTGCATCTTCCTGAAAAATTATTCAATTACGATAACATCATGCTGTAGGTCCAAAGGGAATTAAGGTGAATATTGTCGTAGATGTTTATTATAATGTTTTTTTAAAGTTGGGAATGTTATCGTTTGATTGTGATACACTTTCAAAGTTTAATTTTTTAAATTTAAGACAAGTGCTGTGATCAAATTTTTTCGGAAATTTTTTTTTTTGTGAAATATTCTATCAGTTGTGTTAGGTAAGTTAGTATCAAAATTTGTTAGTGAAGCAAGAAAATTAAAAATCCAAAAAAATACAAAACAATTATTTTTTAAATGAAAAGGTTGCTAAAGGAAAAGACTAACTTTTTTTTTTAAAAGAAAACAGCAAATGAAAATTTATAAAATCTACTATGCAAGTACATCAAGCTCTATGTTACTAATGCCAACACTTCATAAAACAAATGGATCCAAACCATATTATATTTTATAGTTAATTATTTTTTTATTACTTTCGTTGGCCTATTGAATCAGAAGAAGACGAAGGAAGGAAGATGAGGAGGAAAGAAGACGTGCATCTCAAAGCGTAAGTAAAATTGGCACTGAAGGAGATGAGAAAACGGGTGAAGGCACCCCGGGGTGTGATTGCGAGAGTTGTAGATATGATTATTTAAAGCACAGAAAGAAGGGGAAGTAATTAATGTATTTGCAGAGTGTTGACAGAAGTCCACAAAACGATTCCTTAGTGATGAGGGAAAAGGGTATTATAGGACCAATGTTTAAATTTTAAAAAGTTGACAAAACAAACCAGTTGTGTGTTGGGACTAAAATTGATTATAGAGGTTGTCTATCTACTTTGCCATGTGCCAATGCCTAACTATGAACAAGTGATAGAAAGAAAGAGAATGAAAGGAAAAGGTCGAAAGAGGCTTGATGGAGGAGGAGCTACATGGTTTAAGAAGTGGACGGTGGTGGTGATGGTGATGGTTTGATGATGGTGGTGGTGGTGATGATGGTGGTGTCGATAATGGTGATGATGGTGATGATGGTGGGTTGGTGGTTGATGATGGTGGTGGTGATAATGGTGCCACTGATGTGTGATGATAATGGTGAAGGTCGAGGTGGTGGTGAATGATGGTGGGGTGGTGGTGATGGATGGTTGGCTGGAGGGTGGTGGTGTTTGGTTTGGTGGGGATAATGGTGAGGGTGGTGGTGATGTTGGTGGTTGGGTGGTTGTGGTTGGTGGTGGTGGTGATGATGGTGGTGGGTGGTTCGGTGGTGTGCTGGTGGGTCACGGTTGGTGGTTGATACATGGTTGATGATGGTGATGATAATGGTGATGGTCGGTGGTGATAACGGTGGATCGGTGCTGGTTGATGATGGGTTTGGGGGTGGTGTGGTGTGGTGGTAGGTGGTGTGGTCGGTGGTGGTTGAGGGCGATGATGATGAGTACCTTTATTAAATTGAAAGTTAAGGGCAAGAAATGAAATGCAATTTTTTTGTTCAAAGATTAAATTGAATTGTACTTGTGTGGTTGCTGTGGGTATTACGTGATTTTCTCGTCCTTTTCTAAGTTGCCTTAGAATGGCTTTTTTACCGCCCTCGCTGTCGCAGCAAATTCTTCAAGTCGCTGTAAGCAAAAAAACAAAATATTTTTGAACAGTATTTATGGCCCCCAACATAATATATGTTAGGTGGTGGGGGCCCAAGCGCTGACTGGCAATGAATTGTAACGTAGCGTCATGTAGATGTAGAAAGTAGACCCCAAAAAATACAAAAATTAACAAAAAAAAGCCGAAGCTTTTCCTTACTTTAGCTTTATCACGCCATAGTTGGGCATTGAAATGAGTTGTTAAGGTAAGCCATTCATTCGTCTGTTACAATGTTTCACGCAGTGGGTGCCAACCAGTTTTGGGGAAAAAAATTGTTTGCCCCTTCCTAGAAGTTCCGGCTAACTTTTTTGTCAAAAAATTTCTCTTGTATCTAACCTCAGGTGTGGTATTATCTCTTGAACGCTCTCCACCTTCGCTATTGCCGCGCTTGAGCTGACTCGTACTCTATCTAAGATAGTCCTCAATTGCCTTCGTTTTCCATATCCATTCTTTTTAAAGTGTTGTATTTAGAAAACACCTTTGTGGCCTGAAGTTTTACCACAAATTTTACTACACCTGTTTTGAAAAAACACTCTAATCTGCTCCTAAGCGTCGCTAACACGTTTGGGCGGCAATGTAATAGGTGGAGCGTATCCTAGAACCCCCCCCTTTGCACGCACCTGACGTACGTCATGTAAAACAATCACTAAATTAAATCCATCTACAAAATAAATATTGTCTCTAGCATCACTCAGTTACTTAAACAAAACACACTGTTCGGGAAACCCAAAGAAATACGGTTCCAAGTAACACGTTCTTTAAACATATATACCTACCTCTGGAAAAAACAAGGAAGATAGATTGTTAAGATGGCCGGCTGCACTCAGTCGAGACAAAAGAATCGTTCCAGTACGGTAGATGAGGTGTTTTGGAATCAAATTTAAATGGGGCGCCACAATAATCAGTGATTGATTAGAAAACGCTTTTCACGTACAACCTTCCCGGCAGCAGGGTAGCCCACTACTCTGGTCGTCACAGCTTGCCTCCAGGTACGTCGTACGTGATCACGTTCATAAGTTTCATAAAGTTTTTTATTAATTGTGCAATCACAGGAAAGAAACAAAGGGTAGCTAACTACCTTTAATACTGTAGTACGTGGGAGTGGTTTTATCAGATTTCGCTATATGAAACATGTGTGTTGATCCCTACCTAACGTGAGTCTCCAAGTTAATTAGTTATTAGCCTGAGGACATGGATTGTTGTTGGATGAGAAAAACCTTGCATTGTACACTTCAAATAATATAAAATAAAAAAATATCCATTTTAAACATTATATTATAATGCCGCAGCATTTGTGTACTTAACCTGGTCATTCAAGAATCGGCGTTAGTTCAGTAACCATTGGCGTGATATATTTATAGAAAATAAAAAACACATTTTGTCGCCACAGAAATCCACGATATGGGGGGGAAAAGGGGAGGATGATGTTGAAAAGTCCTTCTGAAGGGGGCCTCTGATATTCTGGATATTTATGACCCCCCTAGATCGGCTCCCGCGATACTCTTGTTGACGTCGGACGGAAGCTCCTGGCTCAACTACCGAACGTTCACTTTTAGCTTATGAACGGAGACCAATGCTCTACAGTTAATGATTGATTTGTAATTATAATCACTCGTATAAGTTCGACGAATACTTCTTTGGCGTCAAATACGGCACGCTCATACTACAGGAGAGCGGAGATTCCTCTCACACTCTCTTAAAACCGTTGATACTTGACGTTCTTCTCGTAAATCGAATTGTTGAAATGATTAATTATTTATTGTAGATTAATTGACACGACACTCGTAAATATTGGCATACATTCGGCTTCGGCGAAATAGGTGATCGATAGGGTATTGCTCCCGTATGTAAAAACACACACCGTAGATATACTCCAACTTCTAACAAATGAATAATTAATTACTGATGCAACTGATCAATAATTACTCATGTTAGACGAAATTGAAGATTACACAAGGAATTATGGTTTTTGCTCAAAACACTCGATCATTTCCCGTCGCGAGTTGGTATCCGACGTTAACCAACACAGAAGATACTATTCCCGTACTACAACGACAATAGGAACGTCATCTCGAAAGATAGATCGAGCCTCCTTAGGCACACTGTGGCTGATTTTTGTCGCGTACCCTCACTTTTGCTGGATCACGTGGTTGTTTTCTAGCTCCTCCTACTTTTCCTTGGTATTTTGTTTTCTGCAATATACTACATTAATTCTTTGAGAGGGGCTCTTCCTGTCCCTAGCTTTACCCAAGGACTTAGGTCTTTTTTGCCAGGAACTCCTCCTAATCCAATCGCAGGATAGGTTATTACCCACGTAGGTGTGTCGCGTACGGGAAACCTACTCAACATGTGTGTCGCAGCAGAAACAAGGTTGAGAACCGCTGCTTACTCGCCGCTGCTTACTCGTCTAGGGCAGTAGTGCCGTGGCACGCTCTGCGTGGAGCTTTGCGTGAACAAGCCAATTATGCTGTTCTAAGCATCTTTCTAGTTGGTTAGTCCATCTTGTTTAGGGAAGCTGAATGAAATCGGTGCTTTTACGAGTTATTTTTGAAAAATGATCCAAGACTACCTTTGAAACAAATTTTCACTAAATTTTTTCTTTATTTTTTTACAAATATTTTTTTCTTTTCCCCCCTCTGTCAGTTTACTTTTACTTAAGTATTTTTATTTTTGGATTAATCACCTGTCGCAGGCTTGCTCGCTATCTCAAGTCTGTTTACAACCCTCTTGCGGGTGCAACTCGTTTCCCTTGATAGCGGCGTTCTTCGGTAATATTCTGTGCTGGATGATGCTGTGAAAGAAATAATTGAAATACTTATAGGAGTTATTTTTGAAAAATGATCCAAGACTACATTTGAAACAAATTTTCACTTAATTTTTTCTTTATTTTTTTCCAAATATTTTTTTCTTTTCTCCCCTCTGTCAGTTTACTTTTACTTAAGTATTTTTATTTTTGGATAATCACCTGTCGCAGGCTGGCTCGTTAGCACACGGGGGTTGGTACACCTTGGAACCCTCGTTAGCGGCGCTCCCCGGTATAATTCTATGTCTGATGATGCTGTGAAAGAAATAATAGAAATGCTTATAGAAGATATTTTTGAAAAATGATCCAAGACTTCCTTTGAAACAAATTTTCACTTAATTTTTTCTTTATTTTTTTTACAAATATTTTTTTTCTTTCCCCCCTCTGTCAGTTTACTTTTACTTAAGTATTTTTATTTTTGGATAATCACCTGTCCACAGGCTGTGCCCTGGGTTTTAAAAATCGGGGCTCCCGTAATTATTCCGTTGATGCTTGAAAGAAATAATAGAAATGCTTATAGAAGATATTTTTGAAAAATGATCCAAGACTTCCTTTGAAACAAATTTTCACTTAATTTTTTCTTTATTTTTTTTACAAATATTTTTTTTCTTTCCCCCCCTCTGTCAGTTTACTTTTACTTAAGTATTTTTATTTTTGGATAATCACCTGTCACAGGCTGGCTCCTTGGTTTTAAAATCGGGGCTCCCGTCAAATATTCCGTTGATGCTGTGAAAGAAAAAATAGAAATGCTTATAGGAGTTATTTTAGAACAAGAGGTCGCACGTGACCTCTTGCAGTGCCTTCCCACGCCGGTCCTTTCCGCAGCATGTTCCTATCTGGTAAAAGTCTTACTGAAGCTTGTTGTTTCCAAAGAAGGCGCAGTAATTAAACTTAATTTTTCTCAAATGAATTTGAACAAAATATGAATGACACAAAAACTGTACACCCACCAAATACCAGTGCGTGAAAATATTACTAGGAATACGATTAAGTCCCGTCGCGTTGTTGAGCGAGCACCGGTACGTGCAACACGACCCGCGTACGACATTCCCATAATGTTACATACCAATAAGTCTTTAAGGTCTTGACCGATTTAGCTGAAAATTTGTAAAATAGGAGAGAATGGATAAAATCCACCACCATCTATTCTAGAGGACTTTGACATCATTTCTTTGGGAAAACTATTTAAACTCTTTGATAACAAATAATACACTGCTTCCTCGATAGTATTTTGATTACTTCTAGGTGGCAGTGCATAGTGAGACTTTTCATTGCCATGGTAACGTTACTTTTGTTAAAATGTAATTAATATCTACACTACTTAAGGTCTTGACCGATTTAGCTGAAAATATGTAAAATAGGAGAGAATGATGTACTTATTGACCCTGCAAAATTTCATAACGATCGGATCATTTTTATTTTTTTTTTATAACCAACGATCGGATTTTGTTCAAAAACTATACAGCAACCCGCATAGGTGGTATGTACATGTGTGCAAAATTTCAGGTCGATCAGAGAAACGGTGCGACCTGTACCGAAGCAGTAACAGAAAAAAAAACAAAAAAAACAGACATTCGAGCCATAAGAGTAAAGTGGAGACGCTCGCTACGCTCGCTCAATAACTTTGCTAGGAACACTTTATGGAAACAAAAGTATGATATAAGCTGATACAATAACCCAAAAAAAAACAAAAGTGAATTTATTGTATAACAGGACTAATACATCCTTGGATTAAGATTTTTCTCTGTAAATGGCCTCCTGCCGTTTACTGTAGGGCGCGATCAATTACAAAGGCATACGTATAATATAATGAACTTACAATTTTTATCGACAATAAACATTAGCTTTTAAACATTAGCTTTTAAAAAAACAATTGGTTGAAAAAAATTATTAAAAATTAATGAAACATTTCTAGAAAAATGCCATACATAAAAGTTAGTTAGACATTGTGAAAGCAACAACAATTGCTTTTTTGTATTGTGACTGAGTACTTAACTAGGAAACGCCAAAGTCGTTGTTTTGACGAGTGAGTGAGCCATGTGTTGAGTACCCGGTAACATTCCTTTTCCTTTTTCCCCCTACCCTTTTGGCCTCCTAGCCTATCATAGGCTACAGTGGAGCATTATGGCCTAAGCTATGACCTAAACTTAAATACCCTATTATTTATACGAATTATAATCAAACTTAAATGCAATGTTCCGGCGCACTCAACACATGGCTCACTCACTCGTCTAACAACGACTTTGGCGTTTCCCTAGTTTAAGTCCATACACAAACCAATCGTATCTTCTGTTGGTAAACGCAAAATTTTTATAGTGTAAAAAAATTTCAAAAGACATAAAAATTGTATGGGATTATTCATGTACATCGTACTTTATTTTGCAAAGCCAACCATCTAGGTTAATAATATTAATTACAAATAAATAAAAAAATTTCTGTAGTGTTTTAACATTGCAGAATAGTATAAGAAACATAGCCAAGTACGAGAACGAGCTAAGATTGCAAGGGTTTTCTCAATCTCCGTGCGGAGTTTTGGGTAATCTTGAGCGTGCAAGTTTCGATGCATCTTGGGCCAGTGCCGCGCACCTCTTGACATTCCAAAAATTATAATTCTTCCCAAAAAACATCGTTGTTAAAATAGAACCTACACTTTAAGCCCATTTATCAATTTATTATTTACCTACCTAAGGTCTCCCTAGCCTAAACATAGACCTAAAGTGGTGCATTATTACCTTACAGTTGACGTTGCCCTTTATACCAACTCAACTTAAAACCCTATTATCTATACCGATATAATTATCAAACTTAAATGCAAATGTTGCCTTTGTACTCAACACATGACTCGCTCCACTCGTCTAACAACGACTTTGGCTTTTTCCCTAGTCGAGTTGGCTAAAGCGCACTTATAGCCGAAATAGTCGGGAGGCAGCCCAAAGCAAGGAAAAAAAAAATCGCTAAAACTTTTTGAGTAGAAGCAGCACACTGGTATCAAAATGTTCGTATGAACTTTCAGTAATTATTTCTGCCCTGTGTGCATTTTCCGGCATTTGTTGCGGGTGGCGCTGAAGCGGAGGTCAAAGGTCACGCGGGTCACACGCGCAGTATCACACTGTTTTCGGCTGTATCTCCTGAACTAATATAGATATTAGCCTCTATTTGTTTTAATTTAGTTGTAAAAATACCATTCTATCATCTCTGCTTGTGTCCCTCTCGGAATTTGGTCCAGTGGCGGTGGAGGGGTGGTTAAAGGTCACGGGGGTCATGCGCGCAGCATCGCACTGTTTTGGCTATATCTCCTAAACTAATGAAAATTATTATCCCCCTAGTTTGCTTGATGCAGTTTTTGAATTCCCATTACATCATCCCTGTATTTGTACATCCCCAGCATTTGGTGTAGGAGGAGGCGGTGGGTGGAGTCAAAGGGTCACGCGGGTCATGCGCGTGCATCGCACTGTTATGGCTATATCTCTAAAACTAATAAAGATATTACCCTCTAGTTTTGCTTGATTCAGTTATTAGGTTCGTTCGTCTGTGTACATTTAGTTTTTACACTTTACACTAGTGTAAGCGAATATCTACACTGGTCCGTTTTTCTTTTGTCCGTGCAAGCAGTGTAGAATTTACGTCGGCGTTTTTGTGTACCGTTATTGTATACACTAGTGTAGACAGTGTAAATATATTTACACAGCCTATTTTGGTCGTGTCAGAATTTACACCGACATTGCGCGCCATTAAACGATATCATGGAGGCCGAGACTGCAAGTAATTGTTGTGAGGGATGAGAAGGGGGTTTCCCTTTAAAGAAAGAGGACTCTTACCTTTTTACAAGGGGAGGTAATAACATTTACATTTACGTACATTTCGTAACAGAAATGTGGACGTTTTTTTTGTGTACGTCCGTGTACGTTACACTAACCGAATACTTCCGTTAAAAGTAACTATTTCCCCCTTTACACTTGTCAGTGTAGAATTCGAATAGTGTAAGCCCAGTGTTACACCAAAATAAACACAAAACAACGAACCTAATAAATTTACCATTACATCATCCCTGTTTTGGGTGGTCATCTCGGCATTTGGTGCGGGCGGCGGTGGATGGAGGTCAAAGGTCACGCGGGTCATGAGCGCAGCATCGCACTGTTTTGGCTATATCTCCTGAACTAATAAAGATATTACCCTCTAGTTTGATTGATTCAGTTATTAAATCACCATTACATCATCCCTGTATTGTGTGCATCTCGGCATTTAGTGCAGGCGGCGGTGGATGGAGGTCAAAGGTCACGCGGGTCATGCGCGCAGCATCGCACTGCTTTGGCTGTATCTCCTGAACTAATAAAGATATAACCCTCTAGTTTGTTTGATTTAGTTATTAAAATTTGGGCATTCTATCACTCTGCATTGTGTGCATCTCGGCTTTTTGAGCGAGTGGTACTCACATCTAATAGGTATTATTAAACATACTACATAACAAGAAATGAAATTTTGTAATCGAGTGAAAATCCATGCCAAGTCTTTAGAGTTGCATGGGCAATTATCTCACTATCCTGCTCGTACATGGAAGGATGAACATTGAGTTGAAACACTTTTCTCAGGCTTTTGCTAACCCTTCTCAAGGGTTTTACCTCGTTAACCAAGGGGGCTATGTGTGTGTGGCGTTCTTTATCAAACTTGTAACATAAGGTTCCCTTTAAATCTTCTCCCGAACACTTCTTCTGTACGCTGCAGTCTAAAAGGCATGAAACGCCCCCTTGCCCGACATGGTTTTTCATTTATATCAATGTTGTCATTTGCGAAACGAATGTAACCTGGCAATTTTGAATCAATAAAGTCGAAGGTACAATCACACCATCTTTTTAAAAATTCCTTAAGCATCAGCTGAGTCAACACGTCGAACATTGTCGTAACTCATGCAGTGTCGGCATTGTATAGAACATTCCCTAAACCCTTGGATCGAGATTCTTGGTGTACAATCCCTACATGTTTCGGCGTAAAAAATTTTTTCCCCTAGATCTAGAAAAACAATGTCTTGTGAATACTAAGAATCTTTGGGATGCAAATCGTTCTTTGTCGTCCCCGCGTGATGGCTCATCTGTTCGTCTTCAATTACATTAGTTTTTTGTAGGATGTGAAGTGAAGAGATTCGGGTATTATAAGTGCACAGTGCTTTTGATCGATGCCTCCTATATAGCTATGCCCAGGAGTATCTTTCAAACCAGCGCGGATTTTTAACGCTACTCAAAGAACCCCACTGATGCAAACAAACATGTTTAAAAAGAGCGCTTACCAAAATTACAACAACTGTCTATATTGGCGAGTAATTTCGAAACCAAATAATTGCAATAGCTCAATCATTGTTAATAATAATAAACTAATACCCAGTGAACAGACATCAAATGGACGGACATATACATAAACAGATTGACCCATACCCTTAAGTACAGTTATCAAATGATAATGAATCACCATCCGTTTCGGAGAAGTAAAGATAACAAAAAACGTCTGAATCACTGTAGAACTATTTCACTCGAACACTTTTTACTTTCCGAGATATTTAGACGTTAGGGCAACTTTCCCTACATCGAGTTGTAGTCCAACTGAGCACCACTACCCCCCAGGATCGTGGGTTTAAAAAGTGAACAGCAATCCTTCCACCCCAATGTATCGTTAGTAAATAGTTCAAAAAAAAATGACAAATTTGGCAAAAAAATATCTGAAGTTTTTAGATCAGTTTAAAATGCCTTTGACCGCTGACCGTGATGGATTGGGGCGTGCTGTAACGCAAGCGGCAACTGATTGTAACATGTCGGTAATTGAGGCAGGATTTCAATATTTGAAATATGAAATTTGGGCCTACTAATTCCCAGATGCGCACAAAACAGAGGTAAAAGAAAAGGTATTTTTTTACAATTTAAATAAGCAAATAGAGATTTATACCTCCATTCATTCAGCAGATATACCCAAAACAGTACGCCACCGCGCACCTGACCCGCGTAGTGACCTTTGACCTCCGCCTACCGCCTACCTTTACCAAATATAAAGATGCACACAAAGCAGAGGTGATGAAATGATATTTCAATAACTGAATCAAGCAAACTTAAAAGGTTAAAATCTCTATTAGTTCAGAGATATATAGTCAAACCGTGCGATGCGACGCGCATGACCCGCGTGACCTTTGACCTCCATCTACCGCCTCCTGCACCAAATGACGAAATGCACATAAAACAGGGATGATGGAATGGTAATTCAGTACTGACTCATCCAAACAGGAGGGTAATATCTCTATTAGTTAAGAGATATAACCAAAAGAGTAGGATGCTGTGCCATGACCCGCGTGACCTTCGACCTCCACCTACCGCTACCCGCAACAAATGCCAAGATGCACACAAGGTAGATGACATTCCTGACGTTCATACGAAAATTTTGTACCTGTGTGCTGCTTCTACTCAAAAAGTTTAGCAAATCGGTTCTAGAGGTCTTTTTCAGGTCTGCCGCCAGACTAAAATGTGGGAGACGTGGGTTTAAGGTCGGGAAAGATTTGTAATTTCTGGATTGTATTTTTTAAATTATTAAAAATGTTTTGAAATGCATATAACGCAGTGTAGTCCATCATCTGTGACAATACTACGGAAAACATGGCCTAGGAAATACGTGAAAATATTGCAAGGTTTACTCAATCTACGAAACGGAATTTGGGGGTACCTTGACGTCCAACATTCGATTAACCTTGGACAACGTGCATTACCAGCCAGGAGAATAACAAACAAAATATATTTTTTCAAAATGAAAACCAATTGTCGTTAAAATAATTCCCATAAAATTTCACCAACGAATTTTTCAGTTTTTTTATTTCTTGCAGGTTTAAATCGTAACAGATTGTGCTCATTTTGTTAGCAGTTCTCAGTTACCCGGTCACTGATGTCTGTTTAAAATTTCAGCTCGGTCTATTTGGCCGTTCGGCCATATGAGCCTGGACAGACAGACAGACCCGACATTTAACATTTAACATTTAACAGAATTAATCACGACCAAGGCCCGATCGAGTAGCGTTGTAGACTACGTTCGCTGCGCTCACTCGTCTAATCACCAAACTTAATATTAGTGAATACAAGCTACAAAGTCTTCGAGGTATTGCAATAACGGTGTAATTGGTAATATAGGAAAACGCTCAGTTGGACGCGTTGTTGAGGGGGAGCACCGTTTCGTACAACTGACTTGAGTCCGACATTCCCATAAGGCCCACCACACAGTGTAGGCCTACCTGGATATTGACATTATTTGTACACTTTTACTATTCCAACATCTTTGCATTGTACTAATTGGCTTGTTCCCCGCAAAGCTCCGCGCAGATCGCGCCACTGGGACTAACCCCCAAAACCAGGTCCACTAGATACCCTTTTTCCGAGCTCTTGTTAGGTATCTAGTGGACCCTGCCCTAAAGACCGTGGCGGTGTTTGAAATAAAACTATGTATAGCAGGCTCTGCTTGTCAATCTGTATGCTTCCTCGATTGTTTGTTTACGTATTGTTTCAAGTAATTTTATTCAATAGCTTTAATTTTTTTTTGTTTAAAAACTTTTAAACAATGAAAAAGTGAAAACGATAGGAAAAATTAAAATAAGAGCTGAAAGCACATGACCCCGGGTTAAAGTCTAAACCTGGGCCTAGCACTGTTAGGGAGATTAGACCTAGGCCTACTTGGAATAAGGCTACTAAGGACTAGGGCCTAGGCTTTTCTTCAGCATTAGACGTAGACCTAGGCATATCAATATCATGGTATTATAAATTAGCAAGTATAGCCTAGGCCTACTTGCATACGCCTCAGCAAAGCCTAGGGCTTAGTCCTACCAGTGTTGATAGGTTACGTGGCAGGAGGCCGAATAAAGACACAATTGTCAGTATATTATGTTGATTGTATTTATTTGTAGTAATAAACCACGACAGTATGTCCCCTCCTCTCTCTTAACAACGAATCCCACACAGCAATTGGGCATTTTGCTTTCAAACATAAAAACTAGGGCAAATTGACAGTTTAAACAGTAGGCGGGCTGACAGCTATGAGCACCATGACCACCCGCAAGTTGGGCTATCACCGCCGTCTACACTCTACATCCGCTTTGCAGGCCATCCAGACGGCGGTGGGGGGTTAGTACAATACGCACATGGTGGGGTAAAAGTCGCAGTGAACAAGCCAATTCACGTCATGGCCTCCTAAGTGTATCTTTGTATCTTCACTGCCGCCTTCATTTTCTAACATCACTTTTTCGAATTTGATTAGCAATAAGTCTTTAAGGCCCTTGACCGATTTAGCTGAAAATTTGGAAAATAGGAGAGAATGTTGTACTTATTGACCCTGCAAAATTTCATAACGTTCGGTAACATTTTTTTTTTTTTTTTTATTTTTTATTTTTTATTTTTTATAACCAATGATCGGATTTTGTTCAAAAACTATACAGCAACCCCCGCCTAGTGGTATGTACATGTGTGCAAAATTTCAGGTCGATCAGAGAAACGGTGCGACCTGTAAACGAAGCAGTAACAGAAAAAAACAAAAAAAAACAAAAACAGACATTCGAGCCATAAGAGTCAAGTGGAGACGCTCGCTACGCTCGCTCAAAAAACTCTTGAGGTGTCACTGATCTAGTAACCAGACGAGCGTCACTCCCCCCCCGCCCAACCTTGTGTTGGAAAACGCCTTGATTTGTTGAGAGATAATGTCTACTCGAGAACGTTAAGCAACTATCCAGATGTGAAACCACGTGCGTGTGTCTAGACGCACCGCTCGACAGTTGCCACACCACGGGCCCGGGAATCGCAGCACAAAATCCTCACCCCATCTCCGCAATCTAATTTAACCAATTTGCTACAAGAACACACGCGAGATAACGAGTCATATTTTTCAAAAGGCATCGGCGATATAAACGCTGCGCGCTATGTGTAAAGTTTATCACAACTCACTTTTGTTTACTAGTATAAATATACATAATAATAATATCTATGGTTTCCTTATCAAACCCTAAGTTAACATATTTTTTATAGAAAGGAAATCAACAAATAAAAATATTCGTACGGCAACGCAACTATTATCTGTAAAATTTAGAAAAACGTTTTGAGATTTAGAAAACCGTAATTCATTAAAAAACTTACAAAAGTTTTTGGTTCTCTTCAACATTACAGTTCCCCTCAGTCTGTGTAGTCCTTAAACCACCCTTCAAGAGCAAATTAAATTTAAATTTGGCAACTTGGCACAATCTCTCGTGTAGTCCATAACTACCGACAAGACTCATAAGAAAATGAATTATAACATTCGTAACTAAGCCTTTGCTCATTGATGCCCACTGTTTGGTCCACCCTGAATTAAACTTGTGATAAGTATATTTTTTTAAAAGTTAACACACACGGCCAAGTGCGTCGAGGCTTTTTGTATGTCTATTGTACCTTTAGCCATTCAAACATTTTTTATTTAATAATTTTTTGAAATAGTATTACTTGCGTTTTTAGTGTTCAATGAGCCGACTGTTTGCACGCTTTGAATTTTTAAGTTTTTAGTATTTTAATTAGTGTTATAAAACTAAAAAACCA
>JAMZAV010012213.1:0-18926 GCA_024449915.1 Sweltsa coloradensis
CTCGGCAAACGGCGCCGTCGGGAGGGTGGACCGTGGAACCTACCAGGTACATTTAACTTTACATTCAATTCTGGATAAGTTCACTATATAATCAGAACGTCCACAATGAGTTAACGAGAATAGAGTGAAGACAGTTGTCATGTTGGGAAAACAATAAGCTAGCTGCATCCTTTCTTTGGAAACACTATTTTTAAAGTCCAAGACATAAAATTAAGAGTTCCATTCCTCCAAATCAACCAAGCGGAAAAAGAATTGCTGTCAATCTTCAGGGGTTCTACCCCACCCACCGTGTCTTACACAGCTGCCAATACAACTGATAGAAAACTATTGTAAGCAAATGAACCGACTGCTGTTTGGCGATTTGGCAACATCGTAAAATAGTGCAGAAAAGTTCATTTCCTGAGTTCATAAGCGTTAAAATGCTAAGAAGGGTCGCTTCTTTTGTCCAATAATGTGTTTTTGTATGAAAGTTGGGACTACTGCCGTCTTAATATTTAAGATAGTATTGTGTTAATGGCAGGTCTATGCGGCATAATGACACGCTCTTGTCGGCCGACTGGCAGTGTGCTGGCCTGTCAAGGCTCCCTGAACCAGGTAGGCGACGTGACGTCAGCAAACACAATGGCGGCCAATGACTCAAGCTCGGACGCGCCACACGCGGAAGGCGCCAAGAAGAGACTCTCCTGTTTCACCGCCAACCTAGACGACGGCTGCTCGAAGCGGGCGGTGAGTGGCAGTCTGCGTTCAAGCAGTTCGTCCACGAGTTGTCCCGCTAGTTCAGAGGAAAGAGGAAAAGGTATGATATGGTAGGATTATCAATTACTATGAAGAAAAAGTAGTGTTTACCAAAACTTCACTCTATCAAGAATTTATAACTTGTTTACACCGTGAATTTGACATGAGATCGGGGAAGAGGCACTTCCCACCAGTGGCGAAGGAACTATTTTTTTAGTGGGGGGTCACATTAAAGTTGACTACTAGGTCGGGATGGGCAAACCGTGGTTGGGGCGAAGCCCCAGCCGCCGGAGGCTTTTTCGCCGTAGGCGAGATTTTTTTAAAGGTGCCCTTATAGGTGGCCTAAAATACGTTTTCAGGCGAATTTAATTATGAATAAGGGTTACATTTTGAAGCTAATATTGCATGAGGATTGATTACCTGACTCAAATAGGTCGACAGGTCTGCTTGGGAGTGAAAACTTTGTACACAAAATATAATGAATATTAGTCTAAAACCCCATAGCTAGTCTAGTCTCGCGCAAATCACGTCTCTTACTGAATCTTTCTAGAAAATGTTAAACAAAAACCTTTCTTTTTGTTTGCAAGCCCGACTGTAGTAAAAATCCTAAAAATCACCCAACAAGCTATGAGTTAGCCAATGACACCCATACCTGGCTTGCCCCTCCACTGGGGGGAGGGGGTCAAGCCAACAAGTGGGGGAGGGAGTTTCCCCTCATCCCCCCCCCGTTTCTACGCCCCTGCTTCCCACTGCACGTTCGCCCTACCTTGCCCATGTTATTTGACTCAAAATATACTCATAAAAAAAGAACTGACTGACGAACGATTATTGGACGAGTAAGCGGAGCGAACGGAGCATCATAGCAAGTTTTCGGCACTTCGTTGAGTTCGTTTATGTGTATGTATGTATGCATGCATGTATATATGTGTTCAAAGCGTAGGGGCCAAACTACTTGTCCGATTTTGACGAAATTTCACACCATCGTCAAGGACCAATAGATAGAGTGCTGTTAACATGGACAAGCAAAATTAGCAGGAATCCAACCCAGAAAAAAACAAATTACAAAAAAACTAATTTATTTATTTAATCTTGAATTTTGCTTTGGGGAAAAAAATACCCTTTCTCAACAATGTAACCACTATGAATTTTAACAACTGAGAAAAATTTCAGAAAATCTTGCCCTCCAACTTACAAAAAAATAATTACTGCAAAAAATCACGTTTTGCAGAGCTTTACTAAATTTGATTTTGATTTGAGGAGCATAAAATATGGAGCAGAACATCTTGAGACGAAATTAAGTTCATGAATGTACCTTTCTATAACATATTTGGAATCTTGATAGCTTTAATATGTTGGTGTTGGTGATGTCAGATGTTTTGGTTTCGCCCGCGCCCACGTGCATAGCGATATAGGGAACGCAGCAGTAGCAGAGTAGCCTCGACTTATGACTCACAGCACGTGTGAGTAACTCGGTCTTACAATATTAATAATAATAATAATAATCATAATAATAATAATAATAATATATATATATATATATAATATAATAATAATAATAAAAAATAATAATCATAATGAATATATGGTTTTTAAGCATAAGCCCGCTTTAAGGACATAGTATATTATTCATAGCAGTTAGTAGAGCTATGGCACGTTAAGCGGAGGTTCTGGGTTCGAACCCCAGTCGGAGCAAACTTTTTTCGACCACTGCTATGAATAAATAATAATAATAATAATAATAATAATAATAATAATAATAATAATAATAATAATAATATAATAATTAATAATAATAATTAATTAATAATAATAATAATAATAATAATAAAATAATAATAATATTTTTATAATAATAATAAAACAAGTTTACACAAAGCATGAACACTGAAAAAATTCTATTCACGAATATTTGGATACACTATAACAAAAGTAAGTGCTCTTGCTAAGAGATTAAAAAGATATAGAGAATGTTAGCATTAGAAAAGAACAAAACCGAATGTTTCAAAGAAAAGGAAAAAACAGTTTTACCAAAAACTATCTAGTACCGAAGAAATAACAGGAATGGAACACCAACTAAGACGGAGATAGAAGAGTTTTGGGCAGGAATATGGGGTAACCGGTAGCACACAACGAGGATGCACAATGGATTCAAGACGAAAGAGCTAGGATGAGTAATATTAATGAGATGAGATTCGAAGGTATAAATGTTGATGAATTAAATTCGACAATTAGTGCTACACTAGCTGGAAAGCACCAGGTAATGATAAATTCAAAATTTTTGGTATAAGGAAATTCAATACTACTCACAATAAAATTTAGAAAATGTCTCAACGAGTTATAAATAATGGAGTTAAAAGAAATACCCGAATTCTTTACTGAAGGAGTAACCTTTCTCAAACCGAAAGATAATGACACGAAAAACCCCAAAGTAAATATCGGCCAATTACATGTCTACCAAATATATATAAAATATTGACTTCATGCATAACAAAAAAAAAGTATATAAGCATTGCGAGAATACAATATCATGGCCGAGGAAAAAAAAGGGATGCTGTAAGAACTCGCAGAGATGTAAAGACAACACTTATTATCGACTTACTGTAATGAACCAGGCACACAATAAAAAAGGAGTATTCACGTAAACTACATTGACTACAAGAAAGCCTATGACTCAAAACCACACACAATGGCTTTTTCAGATTTTACAAATATATAAAATAAAACCCAGTAATTGTAAATTTTTTAAAGGGAGAGTAATGAAGCCCTGGAGAACAACACAAAAAACTAAATATGAAAAACCAGCAGATACTACAGAGTCCCGATCCAACCCAAAATTAAAACGTGGCATTTCCAAGGTGATCATTTAGCACATTATGGTTTTGTCTCTCATTAAACCCACTGTTGCATATGCTTAATGAATCTACATACGGATATAAAATTAAGGACAATAATATTATGGTATGTCACACAATTTCTCAACTATTCTTCATGGATGACCTAAAGTTATATGCATAAAATTTTGTTCAACTAAACAGTTTAATCAATACTACATTTGAATTTAGTCAAGATATCTGCATGGAGTTTGGAGTAGACAAGTGTAAGACGCTCCCATATCCAAAAGGAAAGGGTTTACGCAGGCAGAAGAGTTCCAGCTAGATGATGGAAATATGATTGGACTAATGGATGATAACGAAGTATACAAATATTTAGGATTCTCACAAGCTGCCAGAATTGAACATAAAGTAATGAAATAAAAATTGATAGATACATACAAGAAGCGACTAAAATCTATCCTCAAGACGCAACTAAACGGTAAAAGCAAGATCACAGCAATACATACATATGCTTTTCCCAGTACTGAAATATTCATTCGGAATCATTAAATGGACGCAGACAGACATCCACGCGTTGGAAATATTAAACTCGTACTACACTTACCAAACACAAAATGCATCATCCTAAATCAGCAATAGAGAGATTGACACTTCCAAGAGAACAAGGAGGACGAGGCCTAATTGATTGAACAACTATATTATAAAAAAACTAAACATTTTAAGAAGATATTTTTTTTTTACAAAAAGCAACCAATCAATACTGCATAGGGCTGTGGTGCTAGTGACAAATCTTTAAAACTCCACTCAATTAGCAAAACGAAAATGTCAATATACAAGGGAGACCCCATAACTGACCCCTTCAAAAGATTTACGTCTCTCAGAAAAGACCCTACACAAGAGACATTATGATGAACTACATAAAGGTCACGTAGATATTAAAGCATCAAATAGGTGGTTAAACAACGGGGAAACTATTGGAGAAACAGAAGGTTTTTTATGCTGGCTATTCAAGACAGAGTGATTGCAACGAAAAATTATAAAAAAGTACATTATAAGATGCGACAGTAAACGATCAATGTAGAAAATGTAGTGTAAGGGTGAAACAACGAACACATCATATCCGGGTGCCAGTCACTATGTCAAAACGGATAACCTCTACAGACATAAACCAAGTAGCTAACATTATTCACCAAAAAACTAGCAATCAAGTACAACCTCATTGATACACACACACCTTACTACAAATACAAACCGGAGAAAGTACTAGATAGAAAAGAATTTCAAATTATATTACGACCGCACAGTTATAACAGACCAAACTATACATCACAAAGACCGGTTTAAAATTTAAAATTTGACAAGAAAGAAACAATAAACTACCCTTATTGAAGTTGCTATCCCAATGTGCCATAACGTCGGGGACTACATGGAAGAAAAAATTGACAAGTAAAGTGAACTTGCAATTGAGATCAAGAATATGTGGAAAACAGAAAAAGGTAAAATACAATCCCATTCGTAATATCGGCCAACGGATCTTTACCGAAGAAGCTACATAAAAAGCATTAAACAACTAGATCTTCCACCCAATGTTTACATCGAGACTCAAAAGGCAGTAATACTCAACACGTGAAAAATAGTTCGTAAATTTCTAAACTAAGAATGATACTTCGAGATTTCGAGACAGCTTCCATCCTGACATGGTTTTCGTGGTTTCCCATAGTCCGAAGAGCAAATGCTAGAATGGCGACGAGAAATCGGTCACGACCATACACAGCAGAAAGAAAACATCATCTACAAACTATATTATAAATGACTTATTTTAGTAAGAGTTAAGACAAAGTAATAATGTAGGTTTGTAATATAGGTACACATGGAAGTACTTGACGTAAGTCCGTACAACATGTTAGCTCCGGTTTTGACCGAGTTTGTATGAAATACATCCAATAAAATAATAATAATAATAATAATAATAACACCAGTATGGTTGACCACAGGGGTTACGTATTTGTAACCGAAGTCTGCACAAACTGAACAACCAAAAAATTATAGACCTATCACATGTTTACCTACAATGTATAAAATCTTAACGTCAATTATAACTGAACGAATGCAAGTATTTTTAGCTACAAATAATGTAATGCCATTAGAGCAAAAAGGTTTGGTTGTAGAAATATATGGCTGTAAGGATCATCTTCTGTTGAGTAAAGCTATAATGGAAAATTGTAAACAGAGGCAGAAGAATCTTTGCGTAGGGTGGATTTATTACAAGAAAGCCCTTTGATAGTGTGCCACATAGTTGGATATAAAAGTATTGGAAATGTATAAGGCAGCCCAATTTTTTGTCAAACTTCTGCAAAATTATGATGCAACATTGGAATACAAGTATGAAAATAAGAACGGAGACCGAAGAAATCGTATCAAGTAATGTTCACATACAACGAGGAATATTTCAGGGTGATTCGTTATCGCCACTTCTATTCTGCATAGGCTTGTTTCCTTTGACAAAGTGCCTCAATGACGCAGGTTTGGGGTATGTATTATTGCCAAATGAAGATAAAGTCTCGCATCTTCTGTACATGGACGATTTAAAATTATTTGCAAAAAATGACGAAGAACTTAGTATCTTACTAAATATCGTCAAAACTTTCAGTGACGACATTTGTTTTGGAATTTGGAAAACGAGAAGTGCAAGAAAGCGACATTCAAAAGAGGGGAAAATTGTCTCAAGTGAAAACATCCCCTTGACGAGCATATCACTATTTAGGACATTGGTAAAGAATCAACTTATAAATATCTTGGAGTAGAAGAAGGTAACGGTGTTCAGCATACATTAATGAAAGATAAATTGAGCAAAGAATACAAACGATGCCTAAGATTAATACTTGAAAGTGAATTGAACGGACGAATTAAAACTATTGCAATTGGTCAATT
Source organism: Sweltsa coloradensis (assembly GCA_024449915.1). Classification (NCBI taxonomy): domain Eukaryota; kingdom Metazoa; phylum Arthropoda; class Insecta; order Plecoptera; family Chloroperlidae; genus Sweltsa; species Sweltsa coloradensis. The sequence goes on from JAMZAV010012213.1 coordinate 6,501, forward strand.
TGCTGTGCCAGTATTATCTTATAGCTTTGGGATATTAGATTGGAGCATTGAAGAACTTAAGAGATTAGATCGAAAAACAAGAAAACTGTTGACAATAAACGGAATGCACCATCCACGAGCGGACGTAGAAAGGGCTGTATATCGCAAGAAGAATGGAGGTCGCGGAATAACTCAACTAGAGGGTCATACAAAACAGCAATGATTGGTTTAAGTTTATACATAGAAGGTAAAGAAGATGACAAATTTTTTAGAATGGTTCAAGAACATGAGTCTAGCAAAGCTATGAGAAAATCTATCATTAAGTTAAGCCAACAAATTTCAATCAGGTATGGAATTAACCGATATTAATCAGATCAATGGGTCCATCACTAACAAGGTCAAGGTATCAAGAAGAAATTAAGATATTATCCAGGAAGATCTAATAAGTTGCTGGAAGTCTAAACCTTTGCATGGACAATATATACACGCATGGAGCAACCACATATTGACCAAGATCAAACCAATAAGTGGCTGGGGAGAAGTAATCTCAAGGGTGAAACGAAAGTCTTATTGTAGCTGCACAAGATCAAGCCCTTTAAAAACAAAAAGTTACGAAAAAAGAATTCTCAAAACTCGAAGTAGATGACAAGTGTCGTTTGTGTAAGCTTTATGAAGAAAGCGTGGAGCACATTATTTTTGGATGCCCGGTCTTAGCAAAAACGGAATACATTGATCGAATGATAAGGTTGGGGGCATATTTGCAAATTTGGAACATTTGTAGAAGTTATAACATCGAAAAATTCTGACAAATGGGGCATGCATAAACCAGAGCAAGTAGTTGACAATGGTAATGTGACCATATTGTGGAATGAGCAAATAATCACTGATCGAAAGGTTTTTCACAACAAAAACCCGACATTGTTGTTAAAAACAAAGAAGTCTCAAAAATGTTTGATCATCGATGTAGCTATTCCATCAGACCGCAAACATAGTATTAAAGGAAGCAGAGAAACGCACAAGATATCGAGACCCTTTAAATAGAAATTCAAACGAATGTGGAATGTCAGTTGTAAGGGTTTTTCCCATTATAATTGGAGCTTGTGGGACAATTGGAAGAAGTTTTGAGAGAACCTCCAACATATCTCTGGCAATCACTGGACTCCAGAGCTTCAAAAGGCAGCATTATTAGGAACCGCCCATATACTACGCAAAGTTTTAGTATGAAGACATTGTTTCAGTTATTTCTTGTATGTATTGTATTTTCTAATGTTATGTATATTTAATTGTTTTGTAATAGGGGTTTCACCTTAGAGGTGTGGTTCATCTCTGGTGAAAGCTCTTAAATACCCATTATGTAATGTTCATATTGGTGAATAAAAGAAATAATAATAATAATAATAATAATTTAATATAACAATAATAATAATAATTAATAATAATAATAATAATAATTATTATTTTATTGGTCCCGATTGACTCATACATGAGCATTGGACAAGTCACAACAACTACATTTAACCTTTGTTACAATATCAATATTACATATTATTGGCCGCTCTTGAAGGTTCGCTATTTATTTGCTCCTTCGTTCGCAAGTTATTTGCTCCTTGTACCCGGGTACTCAACACATGACTCGCTCACTCGTCCAACAACGACTTTGGCGTTTTCCTAGTATTTCGTACTGGCTATGTTTTACATAGTTCCTACTGTTTAGTGTATATGAATTTAAAATTAATTTGCCAAAAATAATAAAATAATCCTTAAATATTAAAAACTATCCCGAACGTTGTTTGAACCTGGGTTTCCCACATTCCGAGCATAAAGGCGCATTTACCGACTATAGACTAGGAAAACGCCAAAATAATAATAATAATAATAATAATAAATAATAATAATAATTATAATAATAATAATAATAATAATAATATATTATTGGTCCTTAATTGATCATTACAATGATATTGGACAGGTCAACAATATAACACACAAAGAGTAAGCACTACAATACAATACAATAAAAACAACTTAACAAGTCAACAAAGATTTAAGATGTCAGGTATTCATTGACAGAATAAAACAGATTGTTAGTTAAAAACCTCTTCAGTTCAGTCTTAAAAAATTATCACATTGTAGCCCAGGAGTGGAAGAAAATTTTGTATGGTGTACCCGGACAAAATTCCGAACAAGCTGAAAATTTGCACACATGTTCAGTTGATCATTCTAAACAATAGTTGAAAAGTCCCCTAAGCTCCGCCGCGTGCGTCTTGAGATATAGTGACAAAAGGGCGTAAGTGCCAAAAATATTTTATTTTCGATTTCAGCCATTTTTTTCCACTAATATCTACAAATTATTAAATATTTCTACAGAAGTAAAGTTAAAATCAGTCATAAGCTTCGATCTAAGCGTGGCAAAAGGGCGTAAGTGCCAAAAATATGATATTTTCAATAATTTCAATACATTTTGACATACGTATGTGCAACTGCAAATTATTATGTATTCATACGACGGAAACGTGAAATTGTTCCCTTTTCTTCGACCAGTGTGTCTTGACATATGTTGGCATAAGGGCGTAAGTGACAAAGATATGTTATTTTCAGTTTCAACAAACTTATTTACATTCATATATATGCAAATTATTTAGTATCCGTATGAGACAAAAGTAAACATCTTCCCCGAGCTTCGTTGCTGGCATCTTGATAAATGGTGGCCAAAGGGCGTAACTGACATCATAATTCAGTATTTAATATAAAAAGGGCTTTTGACATTCAACTTCGTTTATTGTAACATATGAATACCATACAATGGACACTCAATGTAAAATCCATGCATGCTGACTGACTTGCTATGGCCAGCTTGTATGTAAAGAACCATTACAAAATCGTTGTAAGTAGCAGATTGGACATAACCAAATTTTAAATATTTACCCCGACATTCTCGAACGGCATGCATAGACAGTGTTTGGCGAAGATCTGGTGTGTTTGAGCTGGAAAATTTTAAGATATTCAAAGCTTGAAAAACTCATCTCATGTTAAAAATAATAAAACGAATTTTGAAGGGGATTCGAGCAGGAGCTGTGGACAACCTAGCTTGGGCTTGGCTGTCTGTAGTGTCACATCACTACAGATCATGAGCTGTGACTCTTGATCCCAAAAATGGCACTTAACTAACATTAATTTGGTGTCCTGTTACCCTGGTCGTACTTAAAAAGTAATACTATGAAACCGATAGTGAAGCGTAAAGATAAAGTGCATGTCCTTTCTTCATTGACAAAAAGCATAACTGCGCATCACTCACATTGAAGTTTATCCGCAACATCAACACTATTTAATAGCATTATTTGGATAATGGTGATCTGAAGGATGCTTTTGGCACAAAGACGACTTTCACTGTTCGACGAAGTCTTCTTTTGTTAAACTACGACAAAATCACATATTATTGTCACAAGTGTTGCGGGCTCAATCTCCCATATACATTAAAACTACCATGCCAACACATATATTTTCCGGTATAGTGGTCAAACTTTGCATGTAGTGTATGTAGTGATGCCGCCACCTCGTCCTGTTTCCATACTAGGAAGTCTATACTAAATACATGTTTCATGTTGTGATTGTGATTGTGAATAAATGCGGCTCAGTGTGTTCAGTTGTGTTTGACGGACACAGGAGACCGTCTTGTACCAAGCTGGTAGGAATCACTAAGCTGCTGTTACCAAAAGTAAATTATATAATGAAATATATGCAGAAGTTTTCAAGATATAAGTTGCCTTATGTTTTTCTACCGTTTTATCACATTTGATTTTGCTGTGTACATTCCGTTACTTCATTGAGCAGTAGCGCTTCATTTCCAACAGCGTACTGTGAGCTCTAGATTTTATATGCTCCCAGTCCACCAGCACATTTAATAGATCTATCCATCCATCCCCTCTAGGCTTGATGGTGAACATGAGGATGTATCATAGTTTGTAGCGTTCAAAGCCCGCCGGCCACACATGCAATTCAGTCCGCTATGTAAGCGTTCATTTCCCACTCGGACATTTAAAAAATCAAATCGGTATTGAAATATGTTATTCTTTCTTTGCTCATGCTCTCTATCTATCGTGATGTGATACTATAGTCAAGCCCAAGATAGGTTGTCCACAGCTCGTGCTCGAATCCCTTTCAAAATCCGTCTATGCAAGCCGCTTGAGAATGCTGGAGAATATTATTTTATAGGTTTGGTAATGTCCAGTCTGCTACTTACAACAATTTTGTAATGGTTCTTTACATACAAGCTGGCCATAGCAAGTCAGTCAGAATGCATGGATTTTACATTGAGTGTCCATTGTTTGGTATTCATATGTTACAATAAACGTAGTTGAATGTCAAAAGCCCTTTTTATATTAAATATAGAATTATGATGTCAGTTACGCCCTTTTGCCACCATTTATCGAGACGCCAGCAATGAAGCTCGGGGAAGATGTTTGCTTTTGTCTCGTATGAATACTTAATAATTTGCATTTATATGAATGTCAATAAGTTTGTTTAGACTGAAAATAACATATTTTTGTCACTTACGCCCTTATGCTACCATGTGTCAAGACACACTGGTCGAAGAAAAGGGAACAAATTCACGTTTCCGTCGTATGAATACATAATAATTTGCACATATGTCAAAATGAATTGAAATTGAAAATATCATACTTTTGGCACTTACGCCCTTTTGCCAAGCACAGGTCGAAGCTTATGACTGATTTTAACTTTACTGACGTAGAATTATTTATGATTTGTACATATTAGTGTAAAAAAAATGGTTGAAATTGAAAATAAAATATTTTTGGCACTTACGCCCTTTTGTCACTATATCTCAAGACGCACGCGGCGGAGCTTAGGGACTTTCCACCTTTTGTTAAGACTGATCAACTGAACATGTGTGCAAATTTTCAGCTTGTTCGGAATTTTGTCCGGGTAAAAACTCTTCCACTCCTGGGCTAATTGTTCTTCTTTAAGTATTTGGGCAGCTTGTTATATGATTTAGCGCCTGAGATATCAGGTCGCATACAAGATAGGTTTAGGTGATGCTCTCCAATTTTAAAATTGTCTCTGTTCCTAGTAAAATGGTCATGGCAATCACCGTTAGTCGTTGTTAGCTTGTCATTGTTTAAAACATATAAAATTGCATTGTAAATGTACAGGCAGGGCAAAGTTAAAATCTCTAGGTCTTTAAATAACTCCCTAACTGCTAGCATGGGACATATACCGTACAGCCCTTTTTTGTAGTCTAAAAAGTCTAATGGTGTGGGGTGACAACCCCCAGCAGACAATCCCATACTGTAGTCTGGACTGGATATATGCAAAGTAAACTAATTTGACAACACGTAGACTGCATACATCCATCAGTCTTTTAATAAGGTAACATCCTCCTGCAAGTTTTTTACTCGCATAATTAATGTGTATGCCCCAGTCCAGCACATTGTCAACAAAAACACCAAGACAATTAGTCACATCAACTTCAACAATAGAATGAGATTTAATATAAACAAGAGGACTTCTGTCAATATTTTTTTGTTTTGTTTAAACTGCATCAACAATGTTTTATCAGCATTATAAAAAGTTCATTATCATCACACCATACAACCATTTGATTAGCAGCCAGCCTGCTTTCAGAATACAAACGACTCAAGATCAAGGTTACTAATTAAAGTCATTCGAATCATCTGCATATAGAGTAACTTCACCCATATTTACCGAATCTGTCAAGTCGTTTATGAAAACGATAAAAAACAAAGGTGATAGCCACCGAGCCTTGCGGTACGCCTAAACTTAACTTCACTTCTTTTGAAAAAGTTGTTTCTATTTACCAGATATACAGACAATTTGGCTACGATCTTCTAGGTACGATTTTATCCAGGAATGAGGTTTCCCCGCAATTCCCAGGAGTTCAAGTTTTTTAAGAAGCATTTCATGATTGACACTGTCAAATGCTTTAGAATGGTCATAAAATAAACCTATCACGTGTTTGCGTTTGTCAATGGCCTCAATTACATGAGAGATAATATCACACAGTGCAGTCGTAGTCCCCTTCACAAAACCATGCTGGCTCTCGTTTAATAGCGAATGACTTTCAAGAAAAGAGATTGATCTATTACGCATAGCAGTTTCAAAAATCTTTGAAAACACAGAAAGTAACGATAAAGGGCGATAATTACTTAACTTAGTTCTGTCACCTTTCTTAAATATAGGGACCACTTTAGCTTTTTTTAAAGCATCTGGAAATTTGCTCTGAATAAATGATCATTAACAATGTGTATGAGTGGAACCGCAATGTAAACGCCCACATGTTTTAAGATATTACAAGGAATACTATCTAAGCCAGAGGACTTTTTCTTACTAACTTTGTCCACAATATCATAAAACTCTTGTTTTCGCATAGGCCTGAGAAACATGGCATTGATCGGAGTATGGACTCTTGTAGATTTAGGTTGGATATTGTATGTGCCAGGATTATTGTACACATTTGAGGTGCTGTTATTCGACGGTAGTGACTTTCTCAATTCAGCCACACTAGTGCCAAAATGCTTGTTAAACATATCTGCTACAATTTCCTGCGAAGTAATAAGGGTTGAATCGTTTGTTATGTTTATGTCCAAGGGTGACCTCCTGTTACCGCCAGAATAAGTATTAATTACATCCCATGCGGCTTTAGATTTGTTATTAGCATTAGCCAGATAGTTCTCAAAGTAAATTCGCTTGGCCTCCATAATACTATTTCTGTACAATTTTTTAATTTCTAGGTAATACGAAATATCTAAATTACATCTTTTTGGCCCCTTGGATTTAAATATGCATTTTTTACCTGCAGTGACAGTGAAATACAAGTCTTTTGTATACCAAGTTCCTTTTGTTTTAACGGTTTCTTTAACTTTTTTAAGGGGAATGCTCGATTAAACACTTGCATAAATATACTCATGAATGAATCAAACATAATATTTACACATGTTAAAGCAAAAACAGGTTCCCAATTAACCTCCCTCATGTAAGCGATGAATTTGTAAATATTATGATTACTAAATTGTCTCGTTTCTTTATCAGTACCTTCTCTAATAGGCATTACGTTTAACTTCACAGCATGCCTAATTATACAGTGGTCTGACAGACCATAGTCACAAACATCGGTTTCAGATATGTCACTTTCAATATTTGAAAAAATATTGTCTATGCACGTGCTGCAAGTTTTTGAAATCCTCGTTGGCACGGTGACAGAGGCTTTAAAGTTTTCAGATAAAAACAGATCTGTTAAAGAATTACTATGAGGATGATTTTCAGCAAAATCCACATTAAAATCTCCGCAAATTATTGATTTAAACTTTTTTAATGTTATGATTTTTAAGATTTCTTGTAACTTGTTATTAAAAATATCGAAACTCGACGATGGCGACCTATATATACAAACAATTAAAAACCTTCCACACTCTGAATAAAAATCTATGGCACTGCACTCTAACACTTTTTCTGTACACAACTTATCTAAGCTATCCAGCTTTTTAGCTTGCAGGCCATCTTTAGCAAAGATTAAAGTTCCACCGTTTTTTAATTCTTTTCAACAAAAACAGCTTACCAGATTGTACCCTAGTATGTGCACACTAGGGACCTGTTCTTCCGTCAACCAATGTTCCGACAAGCAGATTATATCACAAGGTTGGGATAAAGTGTATGATTCTAGTTCATCGACCTTGTTACGTAGGCACTGAATGTTTGTGTACATAATTAGCAGTCGTTGCTTATCACTAGGAGGCAACTACTTTCCGGGTTAGAGTCCAGTGGAGTAACAACAGACCTGCAATAGGTATCACTGTAGTTCGTAGAGTTGCCAGACTTCTTTCTTGCTGTTTGTTGCCTGAGTTGGGTTTATCACTACACACAAAAGACTTTGCCAATGGTTGCTCATGATGAGTTTCGAACCACTTCCTTACTCCTAGTCATTGAGTTGTATAATCGACTTTTTGCAGCTCGGAGTTGAACAAGCGTTGGTATGATGGGCACTCACTACTGTTTGTCTCGTGTCTGCAGTCAAACTTAAGATTGTTTGACACGTTTGCCTTACTGCATTTTTGCGCATAAACCCACTGTAGTGTTTGAAACGACCGCCAGTGTCTCAGCTGCTGAGCCACCGCCAGCTATGTTACATGGCCACTGTTAGGCCTGACAAGCGGATGCTAGGGCTAGGGAGGCGGTGAGTGTAAGAAGACGGAAGTCAGAGTTTGATAGGTTTATGGCGACTGAGAGCAGGGAATAAAATACGGGTTTAAATACGAGCATACGAGTTTAAATACAGCATCCCCTTCATACACCTCTCATAATACAATACATTGGCGACGAAGATATAAAAACGAACGTTCACGCGAAACAAACATGAGTTTAGACGTGCCATCAGTGGATAGGTTTACGCCGGGAGGTGAGAATCAGTCGGCGATGTGGACTAGGTGGAAGTCTCGTTTTAATTTCTATATCGGGGCAACAGGTATTAAAGACGATGTGCGGAAACGTAATTTGCTTCTCCACATGGCGGGACCTGCAGTACAGGATATATTTATGGACTTGACAAATACGGGAACGACCTTTGAAGACGCGATTACAAAATAGACGAACATTTCAACCCAAAAAAAGAATACAACTTTTGAGAGACACGTGTTCCGACACACCAAGCCTGAAAAAAAACGAACCAATCGACAAATTCGCGGCAAGACTACGAAATCTAGCAAAAACGTGTGAGTGGACAGCTGAACAGCAGAATGAACACATCTGTGGACTAATCATCGCCACATGTAAGAGCACGAAACTAAGAAGACAACTTCCCCAAAGTAAGTCAAAATGGAGAAGAATTAACCCTAGACAAAGCTCTCACAATGGAAACGACTTGAAGGGGAAAGTGAAAGCAGGCAAAAAAAATCGAAAAACAAACTGAAACCTCTAGGCCTAGCCCTAGAAGTGAACTATGTGAAACAAGATCAATATAATGGGCGCGGAAACTCGTCTAGGCAAGGAATAATCAGCACCAGTCTCAGCCTAGGCAAGGGAATGGGCCCTAGAACCAAACCTTTAGAACCTAACCAATCAACAGAAAACCGTGGGCCAGAACAACCACATCACAGCAAGGAGAAGGACCAAGGGATGCAGAATGCTACAGTGTGGCAATAAAGGACATTATGGAAGAGAATGCAAATGACTCGTGAGTGACATGCTCAAAATGCGGCGGAAGAAACATTTTGCACGAGTGTGTAAAACTAAAAATCAAGTGCGATTCGTCAACACATCAAACCCGGAAAACGTTGAAAACAACAACAGCAGAGACTCGGGACTCCGACAGTCATGCATTTGCGCTCTATCCGTCAGATTCACATGACAACTCACATGACAAAGTAAACGTGTGAAATCAATAAAATACCGATAGCTTTTGAATCGATTCAGGAGCAACAGTGAACACAATTAGCACCAATGAATGGAACCAACTAAAACCCACTCAGCAGAACTCAAACCGATGCCCACCAACATTTATGCCTATGGTCAACATGAACCGCTCAAAGTCCAGGGCCAATTCAATGCAGAAATCATCATGGGAAACAAACGAGTCATTGCAACTATCGCCGTAATTCCAGGCAACAAAGTGCCCCTCCTAGGCAAAGTAATGCCAAGACCTCGGAGTACACGGACAGGACTGGAAATCACAGGTAATCCTACAAAATCATGTCGCAGCAACATAGAAAACATATTGGCTAAGCATGAAAAGTGTTTCCAGGGATTTGGAAAGCTTAAAAACTTCCAACTTAACCTCATGTCGATGAAAACATAGCACCCGTTGCACAACCACCAGGAGAATTTCCCTTTCACCTGCGCAAACAGGTTGAAGATGAATTACTGCAACTCCAGCTGTTAGACATAATAGAGCCTGTCCCCAGGGCCACAAATTGGGTCTCACACTGGTAGTCATACCAAAAAAGGACAAGGGAGTGAGAATATGTCTAGATTGCGGCAGCTAATAAGCTGTACTTAGGCAGAGATATGTTACCCCTACAATTGACGATGTGTTAGCGGAACTTACCGAGGCCAAAATGATATCAGATCGATTTAACAAAACCCTGGCACAACAGGACTCTCGCCAGCCGAAGTCATGTTTGGGCGAGAAATCCGTGGAACAATACCTCAGCAACAGAAACCAAGACAGAAGAAGCAGATGGACAGAGAAATCAGAACGAAAGATGCGCAAAAAAAAAGCAAAAGGAAAACAAAATGCAGACCGAAACAGAAACGCTACAGAAAGACACTTGCAACCGGGGGACACCGAATTATCACACAGCACAAAGCAAACAAACTTGCCACAAAATTTGCAAAAGACATATACAAAATACAGGAAGTGAAAGGAAATCAAGTCATCATCAAGATCAAAGTGGAAAAACAATCTGCAGAAACGTTCTCAAGTAAAATCATTCAAGCAAAGACCAACACAGACCAGTCTGTCACGGTTTAGAACCAGCCTGTCACGGCACCTACAACGAGAAATACCCGTATCATATCGAGATGGAACAAGAAGCGCCGACACCAGGACCTACACCTGATGAAACATCAAAGAAGGCCTACACCATCACAGACCGGAAGAAACTCCCATACACACAAGAAGACTCTCCGCAAGAGTGAGACTGGGTACCAAAAAGACTACCAGCTACACTAAGAGACATGACAACAAAACCCCGGAAAAAATTTTCAAATTCATTTAAAGCAGAGCAAATTAAAATCAGTGAAATGTGAAAGTGATAATCATTTAAAACAGAGCAAATAAAATCAGTAAAGTGAAACAAAGTGGAAATAAATCAGACAAAGGTAATGTTAGATACAAATCAGTAAAGATAATGTTAGATTAATCATTAAGATATAAAGAATGTGAACATTTAAAAATTTCTAAATAAGAAGAACAATTATCTAATAAAGAAAAGAGAGATGTAGTGTTTGAAACGACCGCCAGTGTCTCAGCTGCTGAGCCACCGCCAGCTATGTTACATGGCCACTGTTAGGCCTGACAAGCGGATGCTAGGGCTAGGGAGGCGGTGAGTGTAAGAAGACGGAAGTCAGAGTTTGATAGGTTATGGCGACTGAGAGCATGGAATAAAATACAGGTTTAAATACGAGCATACGAGTTTAAATACAGCATACCCTTCATAACACCTTTTCATAATACAATACAGCCACGTCACTTGTACATTGGGAATATGTGTGCTTGCCGCCGCAGAAACCGCAACTTCGTCACGTTGGCAATCTCTAGCAAAATGGCCGAACGCCTGGCATTTATAACAACGTTTAATATAAATATTTAAAAATTTATTTATTTATTTAAATTTAATATATATCGTTGTTAGACGAGTGAGCGAGTCATGTGTTGAGTACCCGGGAACATTTGCATGAAAGTTGATTGATATTTAGACGAGTGAGCGGAGCAAACGAAGTCTCTATGGCAAGTTTTCGGTACTTCGTTGTGTTTCTGTGTGTATGTATGTACGTCCACAAATACAAAAAAAAAAACGGCAGCCAAGCTCTCCTTCAAAAGTTTTCGGCTGTGAATGCTGTGAAGCATAGAAGTTGAGCTAAGCTTTTCATCTTTCTCCTAGTTCACATTGAAAAAGAAAGAAAGATCATTTCGCCTGTTGGCGAGCGCAAAGCCAACCATTTTCGTGGTAAAAAAGTTACTTTTTTTAACTCAAATATATTATATATATATATATATATATATATATATATATATTAATATATTTAATTTCAGATTTTCGCGGACATATGTAACATATTGTTTTTTTACTGGGGCTTTTTGCCGCGAATAATTTATTAAAGAAGAGGGCACTGACACTGGTAAGTCAGTGCCCTCTTGTCAGTGCCCTCTTCTTTAATAAATTATTCGCGGCAAAAAGCCCCAGTAAAAAACAATATGTTTATATATATATATATAATATATATATATATATTATATCACTTACACTTTGTTCCAACATAATTTAGTTGGGTAAAGGGGTGTTTCCACCATTTAAATCTTGGGCATCCGGCACCTTATCTTCTTCCTCATTTTCTAGTCGTAACACCAACTCTTTCCACTTTTTCCTGTCCTCCCACCATATTTCTCTCTCTTCAACCACTACCCACTCCTCTCCTCTCTCCTCCACATCTGCCTGTACTTGATCTTGCCATCTATCTCGAGGTCTTCCCACTCTTCTCATATCATTCTTTGGCTCAAATGTTTGTCTTGGGATTCTATTCCTCGCCATTCTTCTCATATGTCCATACCATCGAAGTCGCTCCTTTCGCATCTTGAACTTTAGGCTCTCTACTCCTAATTTCTTCCTTATCATACTACTTCGTATCTTGTCCAGCTTTGTCACACCTGCCACACTGCGTATGAACTTCATCTCAGCTCCTGTATAGCACTTTCTT
>JAMZAV010012214.1:0-19688 GCA_024449915.1 Sweltsa coloradensis
ACCCCTTCACAGAGCAAAACAATAGAAAAATTCCCCCGAAAGGGAATCCAGGCGGACAAATTTGGGGAGAATCGATGATTTTTAGAAAAGATATCGGTAGTTTGGGAACAATTGCGAATGGGTAATCGATCTAAAAATGTGGTACTCTACTACCAAAATATATTTGAAAGAATCAAGGTTCACACAAAACATGAAACACTGAACAAATTCATTCACGAATATTTGGTCATTTGGATACACTTAAACAAAAAGTAAGTGCTCTTGCTAAGAGATTAAAAAGATATAGTTAGTTAGTTAGTTATTAGGGTTTAAGGGCACACAACACTAAGGTTATCAGTGCCCGTATTCTCTTATATAATGGCATGTTGTTTTTAAATCTTATTGTACAGCTGTGTTGATTTCAGGTATTTAAAAACATTGGTTATGTTCTCAGATTCATCAGATAAAATTTCTTTTAAATTAGGTTTTAGTTTAAAATCATTCCTCTCGTCCATGTGTTGAGGACCATTTCTACTAAAATGTGCTTAACAGTTAAAATCTCACCACACTGCTCACAGGATGGTGGGTCTTCACCTTTTAAAAGGTATCCTTGAGTGAGTGTGTGTGTCCAATGCGTAGACGGGACAGAAAAACCTCTTCGCGTCGGAAGAGCCCCCTGAAGAGATCCAAGGTGTTACATCGCCTTTATTTCGCGAAGCTTATTATTTTGCATGATATGCCATTCTTCGCACCACTTTTCTTTAAGTTTAAGTTTAAATAATGCTTAAGATCGGGCGTTACGACTAATTGGCAATAAATTTGTTCTTTGTTAAAAAGCTTCTTTGGCACTTTGGTCGGCGAGATCATTTCCTAAAATACCAGAATGGCCTGGCACCCAACAAAAAACTATTGATTTTGTTTTGCACCAAGTTTGGACAGTAAAAGGTGTATTTTTAACTACTAATGGTGTGTAGTGAAATTTGGAAAATAGCCTCTCTAGGGAACTTAAAGAATCCGTGCACACTAAGAATTTGGAGTCCTTGTTATCAAGGGCAAACAGGAGGCTTTGTAGAATTGCAAACAGTTCTGCATTGTAGACGCGTATATGGAGGGGAGTTTAAACTGAAGTTGTTGCTCTCCGCTGTAAAGGCAGAGCCAACTGTTTTTGTTAGTTTTGGAACCGTCTGTAAAAATATTTTTGAAATCTTTGTAGTTGTATCGGATTTCGTTGAAAAGTGCTTGATATTGTGTGTTTGATGTGGTTGCCTTTTTATATTTTGTCAGCTTGTTTATGCAACATGGTTTATTAAGGCTCTACTGGACCCTGTATTATTTCGGGGGTTTTTCCCAGTGGTTTCGTACTTCCATCGTATCTAACGACACAATTGAGATATTTTTATAATTTTTTTTTTATTCTACTCAGTAAAGACGTCCAATGAACGTGTGTTGAGTACTTTTTCCAAAATTGTCCTTGTTTTTAAATAAAATTTGTTAACTTTTGGGGAATATTTTAACATTTACCTGTTTTTCGCGATTTTTTTAGGCGAAACCAAGCACTTTTTGGAAAAGTACGAAACACACGTGTAAATAAACCTTCAACTAGCATTCCCAAAAATCTGAGAATTATTGAACAAGGGGTGTCCGCTGTACAATGGAAGTACGAAAGCATGTATCGGCGCTATTGTGAGCTTTGTTGACTCCAGCAAGTGGCGCAACCTGAGATATCCGAAGCTTTTTCACCACTTGGAGGGACAGGTCATGTAATTTTGTTGAAAAGTTGTTCTGATTGGCTGCATGACTTTGTTTCGGAACTACTGCAGGACACCATTTGAAATCATTATGCATAGATCTGCGCTATAGAATGCTATGCTTGGCGTCAATGTTTTTTGCACTCTTACAGACAATTGTTCGATACCGGGAGCATCCCAAATATCAATTTATATGTACAGGGACCAGTATGTTTTGGGTTCGATCCCCAGTGGGGAAATTTTGGGTTTATTTTCACAACAGAATGAAACAATTATTAATACATCCAGCCACGGCGCGTTATTACATTTATGCATCTCTGATCTTTAAATTTACTCCACGTGAATTGAAGTAAGATAATTTTAGTGTATCGCCTTTTGAAAGCGTGTGATGTACTAATATGAAGTTGAGGCGGAAGTGGGGGGGGGGGGGGGGGAGAGGAGGGTTTATGGCAACAAGTCCATTTGTTTGGGTACGAACAAACATCTCTAATAGGAGAAAAAAATGGGTTGAAGCACGCGGAAAACCACTTTCCATGATGATAAAAAAACATAATCTAAAAAACAGTATTTTATTCGACTTTATTTGGCAATTTCAATTAACATTGTAATATTATTATGGTTTTAAACAGTGCTACCACCGGGGATTGAACCAGGGCCCTGTCAAATTAAGATGAGATAAGTCGTAACAAAGTGGCTTTATTGTTGGCTATTGCTTGAATACTAAATTTTGGTAGATGAAATTAAATTTTTTATTTCAACCACGGCACGGGACCATTTTTATTGAAGTTAAGAAAATTAATAATAAAAGGGGGTGAGAGCATCTGCCCAGACATCAGAGGTTCGGGGTTCAATCCCCGGTGGAGGCCCCTTTTTTTAATTTATGTCTTATGATAAGACTACCATCATAACAGCGTCATAGTCGCCAACATAAATAATATCTGGACATCAAGCAAAAGCCAAAGCGCTCTGATGTGAATTCGCCTTTGGTTCACTTGCCCCCACGAGTTATGAAAAGTTCTTTTACTCTCTCTAACTCTAACTCTTCTGGAAGGAAACAGGAATTAACTAGTTATGCCGAAAAGAATTTAAAAAATCAATCTGTGTTCCAAAAATATAAACGAAATTAAAATCGTATTTCCTCATTTTATCTGGATAAGTTATCTGCCTATTACACTACTTATATTTGAAAAATTTATTAAATATACGCATCAATCGCATACTGCTATTATTTTTGTGCAAAAATTGCACAACTGTAGGCCGATGACACCCACCGAGTCGTAAATTACCAGTGTCAAGCGGACACCAGACGTTCATTTCGTTTCGAAACATGCAAGTGACCTTGTAACCGACGCAATTCTGTCACATCGAGATATAGGCAAATCTGGTTTATTTTCATTCAGTTTTTTTTTCGTGACTCTGTGCTAGTTATCATACTTAGAAAGTGTGTGATCTCCCATGAAAAATAAGCTATAAGAAGTGTGTGGGTAGGTGTGTAGGGTTAATGTTGAAAAAACAATTGCTCACATGCGTGTTTATTATAGAATACGGAAATTGTAAGACATTTCGTGTTGTGTGTGTAATAATATTTTGACTTGGGTCGATGGTTTTATTTATATCTTTAACCTTGGCTTTATAGTAGGCGACTATGACGCTGTATGTTAGAAACTTTAGACAGAAATTAAAAAGTGACTACACCGGGTTTGAACCCGGGCCGGGCCCTTTAGCTGTCCGGGATTGTCTTACCAACTGGCTAGGGCAGCCACCAATTTAAATCTGTCTAATTCTTGGTCTGTTTTGTACATTTGTAGAGCAGCACGGGAAAAAAAACTAGAGAATACAAACCATCTCTATAACCCTAGAGTTGGGCTATACGATGTTTAACCTTGGCTTTATAAGTAGGCAGACTTTGACTCTGTTATGTTAGTACTTTAGACAAAAATTAAAAAAGTGACTACACCAGGGTTTAAACCCCGGGGACCTTAATTGTCCGTACATGTAATGTACAAAATAGACCAAGAATTAGACAGTTTTAAATTGGTGGCTGCATAGCTCAGCTGGTAAGAGCATAGCCCGGACAGCTAAGGTCCCGGGTTCAAACCCCGGTGTAGTACACAATATAATGTTTTAGAGTCGATATTTTATTTTCGTTGGAAAACAATGCTAAAACGTAGTCTAAGGGTTTAATGTATTATAGGTCTACTATGTATTTGTATTTTTGTATTAGGCCGTATTTACTTTTTTTTTTAAAGGAACTTAATATTTGTGTGGATTTAATAAAAAAACAAAGCTTTTAAATTTTCCGCTCGAGATAGGGGGACCATTTCACGCAGTGATTGTAGTTTGTTGTAATATGCCCTATTTAAAATATGAGTAGGGCTCAGTTTTGGAATTATTTGTGTTCGATTCTACATACCATCCATTATTTCGATGGCGCGTGTTTCAGTAGATCCATTGTATTGCACACGCACACATCCACACGATTGGGCATGTTTGTATAATTTTGTTTAACCCTGAGAAGTACATTGGTGGGTTATCATGAAACAGAAATTAAAAATTGTCTCCACAAGGTATATTATAGATCTCAGGATTTTCACTCTCCGGGCGGATTCCAACCAACTTAGCATTATAGAGACGACGTGCCTATTTAGTATGTATTTTGCTAATTACCGAATTTGTTAATTGAATATGAGTGAAAACATTGTACGCACTGCACTAGAAATAAAAACTAAAATAGGCTTGCATCCCGGCATTCGCCTAAGGGCTCAAGAATTCCCGGATGAAACTTTCAGCTAGGATTGCTGGTGACGGGATTCAAAACCCTTTCCTTCCAAATCAGAGTCTCACGCGTTTTTGCATGAGCTACCTCTAACGGTTATTCGGTCAAAGCAAGCCCTGCAGGTTCGACAAATGCTATGTCAAGATGCTGGAGACATGTCGAAATATTTGTGTTCTGGAAAATTTGTTCCAAACGGACACAACAGAGAGGCGTGTTTTTGTGTAATATGCATTTGCCGCCTGCCGGCTGCCGCCCCGAGTGATCCAATAACACATTGCCAATGCCCGGCGATGAGTCATTCAACACTTTAATAGTATAATTTATATACAAACTTTTACGCACTTTTACCGACCTTCCCAGGATGTTTTATAGTACGTCATGCAAGGCCGAAGGGAATAATGCCAGGCGTTGATTCTATTGTATAATAATACAGTGTTTTCTATAATCCAAAAGGACTTGGTTCGAGCTCTCATGCACTCATTGGCTCTTACAGCAAAAAAGGTCACACCGGGGAAACGAAATCGAAAGCTGAATTGAAGTTTTACTTCAACATTTACACAATGGTTATAACTGATCAAAATATCATAATTTTTGTTTAAAATGTGATTATAAAAGGCAAGTAATAATAATATTGACACAACACAAAGAAGGCAGCAATGTTCATTCGTATCAATGATGTACTTCGTTAGTATTTGACTTAGCGAGGGAAAAGGTGTTGCTTTAAAATTTATTTATGCATTCTTGAATAGAGAAAATAAAGTGAAAGGTTATTTCAAATGTCCCGAGAAATAATAATATAATATCGCAAGTAAGCAAACATAAAAATATACTTCGAAAGAAATTCATTAGCGTTTCATAATTTCAACACACATTACATACATTGGTGTTCCTTCTTCTTTCACAATTATTTTTTCACTTCATTAATTAACATACGTGCCTTGCCGTCGTTGTAGCATACGTGCATTACATTGGATGTCATTGGGTACAGCTATTGGGTATAGGTTTTGAAGAAATATATTTGAATGAATTTAATGTATAGGTATATCATGGAAATAGTTTATACGAATATTTAAAAATTTATGTTT
Source organism: Sweltsa coloradensis (assembly GCA_024449915.1). Lineage (NCBI taxonomy): Eukaryota > Metazoa > Arthropoda > Insecta > Plecoptera > Chloroperlidae > Sweltsa > Sweltsa coloradensis. The sequence continues at coordinate 5,589 of JAMZAV010012214.1, forward strand.
CTTATTAGGCCGCCACCTACAGAACAAATGTCATAATCAAAAGGCCGGAGAATAGTTGACTTTTTTCATCTTTCCGTTTAATGCAGTCAGAAAAAAAATCGGGAAACATAAACTCAATGATAGGTACTATTGTTGTACACTATACATACTGTACTTTTATGGATACGGACTTGATAGAAGAAAAGGTGACGAGGTTTTTAATCGTATTGAATATTCAAATGTCAAATGAATAATTAAAAAAACAGCACTTTCTTCAGAAGCCATTTCAAATTCCCATTCTTATATAACAGTCATCAATGGATCAGTGCATGGTTCCATCAGGAGCTTTGGCAAAAGCTAGTTAAAATACTAGGAAAACGCTCAGTTGGACGCGTTGTTGAGCGAGCACCGGTACGTGCAACATGACCCGAGTACGACATTCCCATAAGTCCCACCACACAGTGTAGGCCTAAAATGGGTATTGACATTGTACACTATATACAATTCCAACATCTTTGTATTGTACAATTCACGTCATGCCTTCTAAAGGTGTCTTTGTATCTTCACTGCCCCTTCATTTTCTAACATCATTTTCGAATTATGATTACCAATAAGTCTTTAAGTTCTTGACCGATTTAGCTGAAAATTTGGAAAATAGGAGAGAATGTTGTACTTATGACCCTGCAAAATTTCATAACGATCGGGAAAATTTTTTTATTTTTATTTTTATTTTTTATTTTTATTTTTTATAACCAACGATCGGTTTTGTTTTAAAAACATACAGCAACCCGCCTAGGTGGTATGTACAAAGTGTGCAAAATTTCAGGTCGATCAGAGAAACGGTGCGACCTGTATCGAAGCAGTAACAAAAAAAAAAAAAAAACAGACATTCGAGCCATAGGTCAAGTGGAGACGCTCGCTTCGCTTTGCTCAATAATCATCCTGATTAAATGTATTCCCCAACCCTATTAATATTTTGGTATACTTAGGTACGTAGCTATAGCGCAATAAACGGCACGTTACACGTACCCACGCATAATAAATTGCGATAAATTTTAATAATAAGTAGATTAAATATGTAACAATCATGCCTCAAGTATGTTTGTGGTCTTAAATCAGCGGTTTTGAATATACATATACTTCTTACGGGCGTGTTTCGATTCCACAGTTTTCAGTCGGTAACATTTATACACTTTTTTTTTATTCATCACATACACGTATAACCAATTTGGAATTTCCTGATCATAAAATTTACTCAATACCCTAGATCTAGCACCCTCTGTTGTAATAATAACTCGTCCACGGAGCGAGACTGCGAACGATGTGAAATAATGCGTTGAGTGACTAATATTAGCACTCAACGATAATAGAGCTTCGCGCCTCGCGGACCGTAGACCGGACTCACGGGCGCCGCACCGTATCGGAGCTTCTGCAGTACATCGTGCAGCCAAGACGTACATTGCAACTGCGGCCGTCTATTGGACGGCTATTTTTCGAATATTCTGAGTGACATTTGCGAAATCCACCTCCAGTGCCCCTTTCAAGCTCCCATTATCACCAACTTAGGCCCAATGGCCAAAAATCCGGTTGACTCTTAAGTGTCCAAGGTGGTATTGCCCCACTTGATTTGTAGAAACAAGGGGAAGTGTTATGTGTAAGGCTTTTCAGTAATTCCAGGGAGCGGATGCCACTGGTCTTGAGGCCTTTTGCGAACTTCATACCGATTTTTAAATGGAGGGTCAAAAAATGCTTATAGGCTGGGTTTGTAGGGGAACCTTTTAATGAGGCAATTAATTAAGCATTAGGGACTTTCTTCTAGAGGACAAAGATGGTTCTGCAGACTCACATAGAAGACTGGAAATAGGGCTCGTACGAAAAGCTCCTGTGGATAGTTTTTATACCGGTGTGGTGAACTGTATCCAAAGTCTTAATATAAGAAGGCCTAGCCGAATAAAAAAAATAAAACCCCCCAAAATTAACTGGACGGATAAAGGGAGCGATATAGATAACAAGGTAGAAAACGATCGCCCCCCAATTAGAAGGGCTTAGAACTCGTAAAATATTTAAAGTTTAAAAAACCCATTTGGGTTGGGTAGGTGCTGGAATTTTGGGCCCTTTCCACAAATAATTTTTTATCAAAAAACACCCCAAAAATCGTGAAATTTTCGGCAAAGGGGAAGGGCAGGTTTCCCAAATTGCAGGTCGGGATTAAGGAAAATCCACGCCGAAGGCAAAATTAGCACAATGTGGTTTTGTGATGGGGAAATTTATACCATTTTCCAGTGACCATCTCTCAAGGCGCTTTATTTTTAAATGTATTTACGTTCAATCGAACTCAAATACGAAGCTGGGAAAGAAAGGGAAAAATCTTTCTACAAAAAGTGATGATTCGACGGGCCCTTTTTTATATGTAAAGGTTAATACGTTGATAGATATGCAAACAACAACATTTAAAAACTGATCCTTGGGAACTCCGTTCTTGAAAAAAAGGGTTTCAATAAAAAATTTCCAATTCAAAACTCTAAAAATTCTACCAGATAAAAAAATTTTGAAAAAAAAGGGCCCGGGGTGCCCTTAAAGCCCCAGGTATGAAATTTTTTTAAAAATGCCATATCTCCAGCCTTTATCGTCCCCCTTTTTTCCAAAATCAAAAAAAAGGGGCCATTTACGTGTTGTTTAGTTAAAAATGCATCTTTTTAAACCCCCTTTCCCAAAACCTGACAAGGTGACCCATAACCGATCTTTCCTTGTCGAAACCCCAGATTTTTTTTTTGGGGGGGGGGGGAAAAAAGCAGTTTGCGGCTCCCCAAAACCCAACAAAATCTTATTGATCATACGTTCGAGAAGTTTACCCCAGGCAGCCGTGAGTAAAATTTGGTCGATAGTTTAAAAGTTGGTTTTTGTTTTTTCCTGGTTTAGTAAGGGAGGCAGGTTCCCCCAGTTGGGAAAAATGCTTCTTTTTTAGCCAGATGGGGTTTTAGGGTTTTGAGAAGAATTTTTGAGATTGGGGGATAGGCGTTTGTTTCATCTCGTTGTGAACTTTTTCCCCTTTTCCCGGGGGGGGAAAACCAAAGGGCAGAGTTCCTCAGGCCAGTCATTTCGGTACAAACCCCACTGGGAAAGGGCTGGTTGTTGTTTCGTTTTGGCAAATTGAACTGAATGGGTTGTTTTTCACGGGCTTTTTTCTTTAGGAATTGTGGGGGGTAGGTTTGGAGCTGGAGACGTTACCCATAGTGTTCCCAAAAAGGAATGGGCAATGTTTTAATTGAGATTTTTTTAAAAAACTTTAAATCAAGAATGCCGGAGGGATTTAAAAAATGTATCCTACCAGATATTTTTTTGATTTTCCCCCAAAATTTTTGTGGGGGGATTTCCCCGAAACGTAATGGACGAGAGGGTTTTCTTCCCAAGAATTTTCCGAGATACAGGGGTTTATAATTTTTGTTTTTCCCCTAAGTTTCTAAAAACTCCAGTTTAATTTGGTTTTGGGAAAATTTTTTAAAAAATTTCAGAGTTTTTACGCCGTTTTCTTATGGTTTCCCTTTGCACTCGGCGTTCCACCAAGGAACGGGAAAAGGTCTGGGGTTTGTAGGTGTTTGCGGGATTGTGGTTTTGGGCACCCAGAAAATAATTGGGTTTAGTAATAAAATTTTAAACTTCGTCTTGAATGTCTTCATATTTTTTTTACTCAACACGGCTAGTTTCTAAAAATGGGGCCAATCAGCCCTTTTTGATGTCCCATTAGGTGACCTTTGTTTTGGTTCCCCTGGGGGGTGTTTCCAAACCCGGGATAGGGAAGTGTCGTTTCCCCAATTTAAATTGGCAGGACACCCCACTAATAAAAAGAAAAGGGGGAATGAGAGCATATAGAAAGGTCATAGCTGAGTGGGAAACCCTTTGGAAAGTGCAAAAATGGTTGGGCCCCTTGTTGTTAAAAAGGGATTGGGTTTTCGAGCGTTAAAAAATTTCTTCGTTTAAAAACCCCCCGGGGTTAGATGGGGCCGTTCCCCCCTAAAATATGGGTGAGTTTTTTAAAAATTTTCCAAAGTAAAATGAAGGGGACGGGGTAATTGTTGAAAAAGGGTTTATTGACTAGATTTTTCGAATCACACCCAGGGGGAGGCAGGTACAGGGGGCATAGTGTGATAGGCTAGGAAGAGAAACTCTGACGGGCAAACCCCTGCAGGGGTTTTGCGAGCGCAACTTTTCTGAGTATTTTTACTACGTGTACGATAGTAGCTACTCCCCTTTGGCTGGTCCCCCTGGGGGGTTTTTTTCACTTTTCTGAAAAAAGGAAAATTTCAAGTCAGGATTTCTGACTTTTAAAAGGGTTTCTTCCCAGCCCCTAAAAGGCGGGGCTTGGTTTTGAGCCCAAAAAATTTTTAATTTTTCAGAACGGGGGGAAAAACCTTTTAGTTCCATTGCTTTAAAACGTCCTTTTAAAAAATTTAAAAAAATTTGGGTTTTTAAAGGGTTTAAAAAAATTAAATTTTTTTTGTTTAGTTTTTTTTCTAGGTTTTTTTAAAGTTCTTTTTTTTGAAAAAAAAAAAAAAAAAAAAAAAAAAATATATATAGAAAAGTAGAAATTAGAAAAAACCCAAAAACCGAATGTTCAAAAAAAGGAAAAAAAACATTTTTCCACAAAACTATTAGTACCGAAGAAAAACGGGAAAGGAACCCCAAAACTAAGACGGGAAAAGAAGAGTTTTGGGCGGGAAAAGGGGGGTTTAAACCGGTAGCACACAACCGGGGAGACAAGGGGATTCAAGACAAAAGGATTTTTTAGGTTTGAGCAAATTTTAATTTGAGATAGATTCAAAGGTATAACTTTTTGATAAATTAAAAAGGCAAACAATCAGTGTTCAAAATAGCGGGAAAAAGCCCCAGGAAATGATAAATTCAAAATTTTAGATAAAAAATTTCAATACTACTCACAATCAATTAGAAAATGTTTTCAACGAGTTTAAAAAATGGATTTAAAGAAATACCCGAATTTTTTTACTAAAGGGGTTTAACCCTTTTCCCCAAACCCAAAAGTAAGACACGAAGAACCCAAAGTAAATTTTCGGCCAATTAATGTCTCCCAACTATATATAAAATATTGTTTTCAGGCATAAAAAAAAGTCTATAAGCTTTTGCGAAGAAACAATTCAGGGCCCGGGGAACAAAAAGGATGTTGTAAGAACTCGCAGGGGGGAAAGAACAACTCATTATCGACTCTCCTGTAAAAACCCCAGGCACACAATAAAAAAAAGGAATATTCACTTTAAAACTAAAATTGACTACAAGAAAGTTAGACTCAACCCCAACACACTGTTTATTTCAGTTTTTACAAATATAAAAAATAAAACCCAGTAATTGTAAACTTTTTGAAGACAGTAATGAAGACATGGAGAAAAACACTAAAACAAATTTAAAAAAAACCCAGCAGAAAAATTACAGATCCAACCCAAAATTTAAAAAACGTGGCTTTTTCCCAAAGGTGACCATTTAGCGCATTAGGGTTTTTTGTCGTCTTAAAACCCCAAATGTCGCCTTGGGGTTTTTCCCCCAAAATCAACATACGGATTTAAATTAAAGGACAATAATAGGTATGCACAAAATTTTTCTCACCTATTTTTCCCATTTTGATCTAAATTTAGGGGGCTTTCAAATTTTGTTAAAACTAAACATTTTAATTTAAATACTACATTTAAATTTAGCCCAAGATATCTGCATGGGGGGTTTGGAGAGAAAGTGTAAAAAACGCTAAAATTCCCCCGAAAAGGGGAAAGGGTTTAAACGCGGGCGAAGATTTCCGGGCTAGGTGATGGAAATAGGATTGGAGTAATAAATGAAACCCGAAGTATACAAATATTGGGGGATTCTCCCCAAAAGCGCCGGGAATTAAACATAAAGTAATGAAAAAAAAATTTGAAGATACATACAAGAAGCGACAAAAATTATCCTAAAGGGACGAAACCAAAACGGTAAAAGCAAGATCACAGAAATAAAAAAACATATGCTATACCAGTAGGGACATATTCATGGGAAATTTTAAAATGGCAAGAAGGAAATCCCCCCGCGAAAAAAATTTTAACTCAAAATCACTTCTAAACACAGAATGCATCATCCCCAAATCCGCCAAAAAGAGGATTGACAAATTCAAGAGAACAAAGGGGGACGAGGACTAATTGATCTGAACAAATTATATTATAATTTATAAACAACTAGACATTTTAAGAAAAATTTTTTTTCAAAAAGAACCAATCAAAACGCAAAAGGGCTGTGGTGCTAGCTGGGCAAATCATTTTAACCCCCACCAATTAGAAACGGGGGAAAAGTCAATCACAAGGGAAACTCATAACTGAGCTTCAAAAGAGTTTTCGTCTCTCAGAAAAAAACCCCCACACAAGAAAGGGCTTTTTAGAACTACATAAAGGTCACCCTTTGTATTAAAGCATCAAAAAGGTGGGTTAAAAAAACGGGGGAATAAAAATTTTTGGGGAAACAGAAGGTTTTTTGTGGCTATTAAAGGGCAGAGGATTGCAACGAAAAAAATTTTAAAAAATACATTTTTACAAGAGCGAAGGGAAACGATCAATGTAGAAAATGTAGGTAAGGGGGGGAAACAATCGAAACCCCATAAATCCGGGTGCCAGTTTCCCAAAGTCAAAAAGGATTACCCCTACCGACAAACCAAATAGAACAATTTTTCACCAAAAAATAGCAATCAAAACAAAATCATTGAACACACACACCCTTTTAAAAATAAAAAACCGGGGGAAAACTAGGGTTCCCCCCCCCCCCCCCATTTCAAATTATATTTCGACCGCAAGTTAAAAACAGACCAAAAATTACATCACAACAGACCGGAAATAAAAATTTACAAGAAGAAACAAAAAACTACCCCCTTTTTGACGTTGCTTTCCCAAAAGTGCCGTAACGTCGAGCTACATGGAAAAAAAAAAAAATTTACAAGATAGGAACCCCCCCCAATTTAGAAACAAGGAAAAAGGGGGAAACAGAAAAAGGTAAATACAATCCCATAGTGATACGGCTAATGGGATCATACCGAAGAAGTACATGAAAGCATTAAAAAACTAGTTCTTCCACCCCAAAGTTTACATCGAGATCAAAAGGCAGTAATACTAACACGGGTAGAAAAAGTTTTAAATTTCTAAACTAAGAATAAAACTTCGAGATCCGAGACAGCTTTCCCTCCTGACATGGTTTTTGGGTTTCCCATGTCCCCAAGAGAAAAAGCTAGGATGGCGACAGAAATCGGCCCACGACCCTACCCCAGCAGAAAGAAAAATAAACTACCCAAAATAAAATTTTAAAGACTTATTTTAGTTTGAGTTAAGACAAAAATAATGTAGGTATGTTAATTTGGGGAAACGTAGCGAGCCCTAGCGAGCGAAGCGAAAAAATCCCTTTTCCCCACACGGGAAAAAAAAACCCGGGTGTTTTTTTTTTTTTTTTTTTTTTCCTTTTTTTCTTTTTTCTGTATTTTTTTGGTTTGTCAAACACATTTGGCTAAACCCAACCCGATTTCGATGAAATTTTTTGGAGGCCTTTGAAAAACTCTGAACCTTTTGAACGCCACGTTTTTGAGCGCAATCGGGGAAAAAAAATTTTTTATAAAAAACGCAATTTTAGATTTTTTCCCATTTTTTTAAAAATTTTTCGGGTTAAAAACACCTACACGGGTTTTTTTCCCATTGAAAGATTTTTCATTTGAACCTTTTATGAAAAGATTGTGTGAAATTTTAGCGTAATCGAAAAAAAAATTTCCCCATAAAAATCCCAAATTTTACGGGTTTTTTTTTTTTTTAAAAAAAATTTTTGACTTAACACCTACATGCTTTACCCTTTGTAATGATTTTTTCACAGAACCTTTAAATTTTTTGGGAATTTAAAATACTCGTGTTAAATTTGAGCGCAATCGAATAAAAATTCTATGAAAATTTCAATTTTTTGATTTTTAAAAAAAAAAAGATTTATTTAAAAAAATTAAGTTTAATTTTTTTTTTTATTTAATTTAATTAAAAAAAACTTCGGGCTAAGTAATAATTTTTTCCCCAGAACAACAGAAAAACCGCGTAACACATGGGAGTCAATGCACCAATTTCGCTCATCCAAAAACCCCGGCGGGGTTAAGCCCTTTTTCCCAGTATAGATACACATGGGGAAATACTTGACGGAAAATCCGTTTAAAAAATGGTTTGCTCCGGGTTTGACGAGTTTTTTGAAAAAAATCCCAAAAAAATAATAATAATTTAATATAAGGTTCTTTTTAAAAACATAAGCCCGCTTTTAAAGGGAAAAGTTATTTTTGGAGAGCGTTTAAACGAGCGAAGCGAAGATTCCCTTTTATACACTGGAGAAAAAAAAACCGGGAAAGTTTTTTTTTTTTTTTTTTTTTGTATTTTTTTGTGTTTGTCAGCACGATTCCCGGGTAAAAACCCAACTCCAAATTTTCTATGAAAATTTTTTGGAGGCCTTCGAAAACTTGAAAATTAGAGCTGCCCCCTTTTTTTGGGCCCAAATTTAAAAAATTTTTTATGAAAAAACGCCAATTTTTGATTTTTTTGAAAATTTTTTTAAAATTTATTTTACTTATAACACCTACATGCTTTATCCTATTTTTTTGATTTTTTTACAGAACCTTAATTTTTTGGAAATTTAGATATCCGTGTGAAATTTGAGCGCCCCCTCGAAAAAAATTTTTTATGAAAATTTTAAAATTTTTTGGGGTTTTTTTTTTTTTAAAAACCCAAAATTTTGACCTTTAAAACCTACATACTTTACTATTATAATAATTTTTCCCCAGAACCTTATTTTTTGAATTTATTTTATTTCCCCTTGGGGAAATTTTGGGGCAATCAAAAAAAATTATTTTTAAAAAATCGCAAATTTTTGGGTTTTTTTTTTTTTTTTAATTAGTACGATTAATTTAAAAAAAAAAAAACGAGGTTATTTTTTTTAATTTTAAATTTAAAATTTTAAAAAAAACTTGAAAATTTGTAATTATTTTTTTACAAAAAAACAGAAAAAACCGAAAACCAAAAGGCGCTTTAATGCACCAATTCGTCACCAACAACGCGGCGGGACTTTAAACCCTTTTCCCAGTTCATAGCAATTGTCATAAAAGTTTGCCCCAACTGGGGTTTTGGAAAACCCGAACCTTTAGGAACGACATGCTGCCTCACTCGTTTTGAAAATAACCTTCCAAAAAGTTTTTTCTGAATTTTAGGGCCCCCCCCCCCAAGGGCACCTGCAAGAAAAGGGACCCAGCCCAAAAAACACCAAGGGAAACAAAAGGGACGCACCCGTACGCATACTATTTTTTTTACAAAAATTTAAAAACCCTTTTTATGTTTAATTTTTCATTTTTTTATTTTTCTTAGGTTTCTTTACTTAGGCCCTTTTTTTTAAATGATTTTAAGTTTTAATTTCGTACAGCCCTAGTAAAACTTGCTCTTTTGTTTGCTTTATTTTGTTAAAGAAATCTTGTTGTTTGGCACAAGGAAAAATTTGGGCACTAGTTTTTGAAGGAGGTGGCGTGCAAAAAATTTAATTTACTTTTCTGTTTTAGAAAGGGCGTTTAAAAGTATCGCGTTTGGGGCGCCCCGAATTTTTTGGGGCAGCCAAACTGAGAACGGGTTGTCAAAACAAACCGGGCCCCTGTCACGGGCAAACCCCGTTTTCTGAATTTGGGGCGCTCAAGTCACGGCGCCCCAAACGCCCAAAACTGTAAACGCACCCCTTTAAGGTTTGGGCAGCAGCCAAAAAGCATTTTATCTTTTTCATGACTTTGGGAAATTGGGCCCTGTAGGCTAGCGCCTGTTTCTTTTTTTTTGTAGGATGGTTTTTATAATTTTTTCAAAAGATTTCATTTCCCGTTCAGTTTGCAAAACCCCCAGAAATGTGTTTTTAAAAACAAAGGGAAAACCCTTGTTTGCAGAAGACATTTTTGGGTTCCCAAAAAGTTAATTTTACGGGTTTTTATTATCGGAGGCCCGTCTCAAAGACAATTTAAAACTAATCTTTTCCCTTTTCCCCGGTTCCAATTAATACAAATAAATTAGGAGTTAAAAGTTTAAAGAAATAAAAACCCTAAACGTTTTTAAAAAATTGAGATTTATCGTATTAAACTTTCCTTTTTGTGTTTCAGAGAGACCTAATGAGGAAATGAAGGGATCGGAGCCCCAAAAAAGCAAAGGGGGGAGGAGAATTAATAGTAATTGAAATTTTTTTAAAGGTGTTACTTATAAAAATCTTTTTCCATTGGTATGCCCCAGATTTTTACAATAGTAAATTTCAGCACTAACGAAAAAAAAACCAAAAGAAATAACGTAGGGGCCTTCGAAATTTGAACTTTGGGCCCGTATTTTTTTTGGGTACAATCGAAGAAATATTTCTCATGAATATCGTACTTTTACGATTTTTTTCTATTTTTAGTACAATATTTTAACCATCAACAGAAAAATCGCCAATCAAAAAGCAGTGCAAGCAGCAGCAGAGGCCGACACCATACTGAACGAGAGAAAGAGAGCAAGACTCGACGACGACGAATCTTTGTGAAGAAAGGTATGTGACAACACTTTTGACACTGGCTACGAAGAAGGTTGACATGCAAATTTTGAATTCAATTTTCTGTTGTATAATTGGATGAAGTTCAGTTACTAGCTTCGCCACTGTGTAAGACTACATTCTAAACCCCTGTTTAGGCCAGGTCCCAGCGCAACGAGTTGTACCAACCCCCCGAGAATACACCAGATGCACGGGTCATCGCCGAGCGGGAGATTGGAGATTGCGCAGTCGAGACTGGATATGGCTAGACAAGATGTCCAAATTTACTGGTTTGGTAAGGGGTTTTTGGGCTCGTAGGCCTAATACATTTCAGACGGGCGGTATTAGATGTATCTACTTCATTCGTATCAACTCCATGCGCGTCGACCCATTTTTATTTTAGTGTTTTAATGATTGTTTGTACGGAATGTTTTTTGATCATATTTTACTCCCCGTTTTATCAATTCATAAGTCAATCAATCAATTTATCGTAAATTAACTCTAAAGGTCATACAAGTAGACTAATGTGTTGTATCCTTTGTTTGCTATGCATGGGAGAGGTCAATGCATGATCTTTATCAGGGGATCTTTTCCCCCAGGAACGGGCCTAGGGGGAGCAGCTCTTGGGGGGCGGCACTAGAACGAAACAAATTCAACATTGTTTGTTTATTTATTTTATTTTTTTTTTATTACATCTCATTATGTAATTTTAGATTTAAAACGTGTTTTGGAGCTTTTAAAGTTGAAAATTTTTAAAAATTTCGCCCTCGGCGATATCAGTCCTTCGCACAGCTATAGCATTTAAACTATATCCCAATCCGTATAGTTTTACTATGGTGTTCGAAAAGTAAGAATTTTTGGGGTTTTACTGTGGTGCTAGCTGCTGCAGCTCCTGAGACAGACAACTTTGTTGCAGAGAAGGTGCTACTTGTTCAGAAGATCTCTAAGGAAAATAAAAAATGAAAACCATTACCTTTACTTTATTTAATTTTTATTTTGGGGGGGGGGCGGGGGCAAAATTTAGGGGGGCCTACAAAAAACGGCCGAGACAACGTAACAATACCCACAACCTTAAAGAAACGGGTTATCTCCTTTTGGGGGTTTTTTTTTTTTTTCTTTTTTTTTCCTTTTTTTTTTTTTCCCTTTTTATTTTTTTTTTTTTTTTTTTTCTGGGTTTTTTTTTTTTTTTCTTTTTTTGAGGGTAGATTTGCAGGCGGGCATATTTTACAGCAGGGTATTTCTGGGGGATATTTAAATGTAAAATGGCTGATGTACTATAATTTACCGGCAATCTACTATTTATCGCGAAAGGCAAATTTCCCCCTTTTTGAAAGGGTAGTTTAGCAAGCAGCATATTTTTACAGCACGATATTTCTGCGAGAGTCCTTATGTGAGAATGGCTTATGTACTATAATGTTAGCGGAAGCTACTATTTATCGCGGCAGGTGAATCCCCCATTTTAAAAGGGTGGGTCGCAGGCCGTATTGTTCAGCACGTATTTCTGCGAGAGATATTTATGTGAGAATAGCATATGTATATAATGTTCCCGAAAAAACTATTTGTCGCGGCAGGTGAATCTCCCTTTTTGTGAGGGTAAATTGGCAGGCAGCATATTGTTACAGCACAAATTTTTGTGCGAGGACACCTGATCTGGAGTTTAAATGTACAATAAGTATCATTCCCCCTTTTACACGGCAATTTGTATTGCTCAACCCCGGTTATCAATGACCTTGGGTTTTTGGTTTATTAAACCTCCCCAATAAACCAAACACTTATGGTCATTAAAAATTGGCACCAAAGAAAAACCCCTTAAGCTTTGCCCCTTGCATCAAAAAACAAAAAATAAAACAAAACATAAACTAAAACATAAATTCCGGGCATATTATCGAGCTTCGCAAAAGGGACCCCTTTTTTTGAAAACTACAAACACCGAGATAATTTTTAAATTATGCTCATATACATCAAATGTGTAGTATTTAAATTCCTGCTTCCATGTAATCATTGAGCTATTAAAAAAAAACCCTAACTTATTACTTATAGCAAGACTGAACCATATGATTAATTAAGAACACAATAATTAATACTGAAAATAATAAAGGAGGGGCCCCAAAAGCAAGTGCCAAAACCTACGATATTTGCGTCGATTTGCTGTTGTATCTATAGGGGGTAATCCCCTCGTACTCGCGTCCTTTTTTGGGGTAACGGTCTGAGTCTTTGCTTACAGTTTGGAGTGTACCAGTTGGATCGAGTTGAGTCACCCAAGAAAAATCTTGAACTTTTAATCGTGTCAAATTAAAATGGCATGTATCCTTTTACAAATGATGATTGCTGAAAGGGAAAATTTTGATTTGAAAAAAGTACTAAATCAAAATTAAATGATTAAAAAATCTAATTTTTGTTTTTTTGTTTGCTTATTTTCTCCTAGACGCGTTACAGGCGCTTTGACAATTTTGCGTTGCTAAAAGGGAAAGAATGTTACAAATTTTGTGAGTGTTGTTTGCTCCAAAAAACTATGTTTGACTAAACGGAAATAGCAAGCTACAATTTAAAGGGAAGGCTGTGACGATGTAAATAACGTTTACTGAAAAGAAAATACGATCTACAAAAATGTGATGTAGTTCGCTCACAAGAATGTCGTTTACTACAACGGAACGAATGATCTACAATTATGGGTGTAGTTCACTCACAAAAATAGTACGTTTTATTAAAACGGAACGAAAGATTACAGTTATGTGGAGTGGTTTGCTCATAATAATACATAGGTGACTAAAAAGGGACTGGGATCTACCATTATTGGAGGACTTTCTACATTCAGGGTGTAGATTTTTCTAGAAAGTTTTGTACTTACCATTATATGGTTGGCGTCCTCTTGCCCAAAAACAAATTTTTAGATATACGGCGAATTCCTTTCAGGTAGTACCACAATTTGAAAGTGATGGGTTTTGCTAGATATTGACCCTATTTTAGGCAATAGCGTCGGGGTCCATTCCGTGCAATTTGAAGCCTCTTGAAATTCCAGTTTACATGTAATTCAAATGGGAACGATTGTAGCCCAAAAAATTTTAAGATTGCCGCCAGGTTGACAGGTGAGTTACTACATTGAACAATAAATGATTTAAATTTCCCCTTTTGCAATAAATTCGTATTGTTCTGTTTGTTTTAAAACCCTGCTGCACAAAAACTAAAATATATCAAAAAACCCGTGAAATCTTTTTTGCATTAAAAAGCATCAATTAACACGCCAAATCGCCATCTTTAAATGGGCCCATTGACTCTTCAATTTTTCTACGCTCGCGCCTGGCGGAGGAAGGAGACTGCTAACTAGCCTACATAGGGGTTTTAATTCAATGGCGTTTTTGCTTTCAACAGTCCGGAAAATGGTGGAGAACGGGCTGAGGGACCCGAACCAGCTAGGTACGGTCAATCCCATGCATGCATGGGGGGAGTTGTCCAAAACTTTGGGGACATTTATTTTTTTTGCAAATGTATTTTAGACTCTGCTAAGTCAGGGTTTCCAAAGGGCTTAACCCCCGATTAGAAACATGGGGCGTAGCAAAGGTTCTA